>PVKA01043340.1:0-16811 GCA_004027165.1 Ctenomys sociabilis | reverse complement strand
AACTCACAACAATCCTCCTGCCTCAGCCTCCCGAGTGCTGGGATTACAGGCATGCGCCACCATGCCCGGCTTGGTCTTTTTTTTGAGCCAGGGTTTCACTATGCACTTCAGATTGGCCTACGCTGGCTTCAAATTCACAGTGATCCTCCTGCCTCAGTCTCCCAAGTGCTGCTATTATACACACATGCCACCACACCCATCAACAATTGTAAATTAAAAGATGAAACATTTTAAACATTGATAATTGTTTCATGTCAATGAGGAGACCTACTTTCCTTTCTTCCTCCCTGTCTTCCTTCCTAGGATGGGGGTGGGGCAATTAATAGGCTCCACCCTCAGATAGGCAGTGATTGGTTCCAAGTAGACACATGACCTAAGCCAGTCCAATCAGTATGAAGCTCAGGCCTTTTCCTGGGAATCCTGGGACCCAGCTCCTCTCCTTTGGTCTGTATGGTGTCCTGTGGCAGCTTGGCCCTGCTGTTAGCATTTTTCTACCACAAGAGAAGCTGGTTTGAAAAGCAGCCAACACAAGGAGGAAGACAGAGCCAAGGCACCTGCAATGAGCCAGAGCCAGGGCTCTGACATCACAAATGCCCTAATTAGTTCCATTTACTGTTTAATCCATTTGGAATCGGGTTCCTACCATCCTTGACTGAACACACATTGACCTGCGTGCTACCTGTTTTTTCTCACAGCCTGCAGAGATGTGCATTAGGCATTGTTCGTTATTATTATTATTGTTATATTATTATTATTTCCTTTAACCCCAAATCAAGGTTGCAGTACACTTTGCGGACCCTTAACTCTTTTCTGCGAATAAAGCCACATGGGGAACAACCTCCTTTATTCAAACAGAGAGCCCTTCCTAGCGGAGTCACAGCGGTTTCGATTCTGGCGTGGCTCCCAAAACACCATTTCTAGCCCATGACTCACACAGTAAATAATCTATAAGTGAAAAGCCTCTTATCGTTCTTTGGCAGGGAGAACAAGACAGCAGGCCAGGCAGCATTTTCCTGCTTGTTTGAACGTCCCATGCGCCAAAGGCTGCTTTCTGCTCGGCGCATGAGCAGTCTCGCCTTGCTCCAAAGCAAAGCCTGCGCTTGAGGGTGCGCGCTGGTAACTGCTCTTCTGCTGTACATGCTCTCGATATTGTGCGGCGCCCAGCAGCGTGATCTGGTAAGGACACTTTGTGTGCGTCTCCTTGGCTCTCTTTCCAAGTACAGTCTTCAGCACCTCTGCAGCTCAGCAATGGTCCCACAGACTTTCATGTGCACTTGTGAAGAAGAGTTTCGAAAGCAGCGATGTGGCTTTCGTCGCCTCTGCCCTGCTAGCTACAAACACAATCTTACATTAGACAGCCTTATTTTGTGTATGAGCTGAGAAAACCGGATTGGCTGCTATTTTTATTTTATTTTTTTGTATTTTTTTAGGGAAGGGTCTACATTGTGTTCAGGGTCTCACTATTATATCAGACTCACAGTGATCCACCTGTTTGCAGCCTCCTAAGAGCTGGGATTACAGGCACGCACCACCACACCTAGTCTCAATTGCCATCTCTCCATGCCCCAGGGACCGGGCCGGCACTGCAGGCCCAGGATTGAACCCTGGGCCCCTGTACCTGCTCGCAGGCACTTTAATCCACTGAGCTAATTGGCTGGCCCTTGTCTGCTTTGTTTTTTTTTAAGATAATGGAAAATGTTTTTATGGCTTCAGACTATTTCTCAAAGTTTTAATTTTTTTTTTTTTTTTTGTCTTTTTTTTGAGACAGGGTCTCACTGTGCAGTTCAGGCTGGCCTTAAGCTCACTTTGTAGCTCAGGCTGGTCTCGAACTCACAACAATCCTCCTGCCTCAGCCTCCCTAGTGCTGGGATTACAGGCATGCGCCACCACGCCCGGCTCTCAAAGTTTTAATTTTAACAGCAATATATTGACCAGGGGCACATGGACTGCTGGTCCTATAAACTAAAACTTTAAGCATTCCTCATTGAAGTTACAGTTTTTGTTTGCGGCTGCCTGGCATTACCCAAGGATTTGTTTGTCTTAGAATATGCAGGTTGGTATTTTGTAGTCACACTGGGAACTATCTGTTATGTTTATGGTGCTCTTCTCAAGATTTATGTGGCCATTTTCATCTGTACCTTTAGTAGAACCTCTCTAAAGCCACATGAGACATAAACAATGAGACTTGAATGAGAAACACTGTGTCAGTCTGATTCTTGCTCCTTTCTAGAGAATGTGTCTCTTCTAACTGGCGCCTCTTAAAGTTTTATTTTTATTCACGGTGTTCTGGGGCTTCAACATGGTATTTTGGTTAGCTGGTGTGGGTGGGTAGGGAGAGAGATACAAGCAAGCATAAAAGTAGGCAAGTCTTTGAAAACTATAACAGGATTTCAGCTGCGAGTACTCTGTCTCGTCTCTTGCCCTCACCTCTCAACAGTGGAAGCTTTCTGCTCTTTCGATGGCCACGAGGTGACTGGTAGGCAAGGAACACACCTGGCACCTGTGTCCTCTGTGCTTATGCCTACCCCCGTGCGGAGTTGGGATCCAGATGCCAACCCCTACGTCTCCTTAAGTGGAGCTAGGAAAGAAAATAACCTTGACGTGATCATAAATCTGGCTTCTTTCCTGTAATTGTGTCTCTTTCTTTCATTGCAGCTTTTGAATGGCTCACACCTTCACCAAGAAGTCCACCGAGCTTGTTGACAAGGATGCGCTGGCCCTTGCAGTTGCTTGCCAATGTCCCAGTCCACGCTCTTTTGGCACATGACGGAGTCTCATCGTCCTACATCCTTGAGGAGAGGTGCGAACATATGACTTGCTTTAGTCAATGAAATGCGAGCCAAGTGATGTCACTTCAGGGCAGCAGCTTGAAGAGCCAGAGCATGCTGTATCTGCACAGCTGAGCAAAGCTCACTGCTCCAGGTGGGGGCTCCAAGGGGAGCCGCATCACCCAGTGAGGCTAAGGGGAAGAACCTCCTTCCCCACCACTGAGGGGTGTTTAACATAAGCCTAAAAAAAACAAAAACAAAAATCAGTCTCATTGTTTGCACCTCTGAGATCTTGGAGGTTGTTCATTTTTGCAGCATGACTTACTCTTTTCTACTCCAAACAGCTGGGTAGATAAATCAGAAAAGAACTCTATGTGGCGGATTACCTTCCTGAAGTCCTGCACCCATTGGCACCCGGCAGAATCCCACCCTTCTTTCCTGCTCTTCCTCTCCCAAAGTCCTCTTTCCCAGGCATTTATGTACTGAATCCCTGAGCTTTTGTTCCTCTAAGTGCCAGACTTTTGTTTTCTCTTTGCTAATAACACATTCAAACTTAGGAATAGTCCTTGTATTGGTATGGATTTTTCAAGAGGCAAAAAATACTCCCAAGTGCGTTCTTTCAAAGCTAAAGCTGGTGTTGGGTCTATGGTCTGCTGTGGTAATTAGAATGCAAAGATGGATTTACTGCTCAGAGGCTTACGGTGTCACCCTATCTGGTGTTGGGTGTTGGGGGGAGGTGAGTAGGGGCTCAGGCTTGTGGAGAGGAGCCTGGAGACAGGGCGGCTCCATCTCATCCCGAGCACTCCCCACAGGCAGCAGCTGCAGCAGCAGGTGTAATAGGAGCCTAAGTCAGTGCTGAGTTTGGTGGGAACAGCCTGTGGGGAGCCAGGCCTGCAACTGTCCAGCTGGAGAGGGTGCAGCTGCAGCACCCATCTTCTCATCCCCAGCTGTGGGAAGGGTACTTACAAGGGAGGGAGGGTCCTAGGCAGAGTGGATCAGAACCAAGCTGCAAGGGGCAGGGGGCACATGTCCATGTGTCCTGTCCATAGTCCCGCTGTCTTAGGGCAGTGGAATAGGTTGTTGGGAGATTTAAGAAATTGCCCAGACGTCTGTGCGAGAAAAGGGTTACTGAGTCTTACTGGCAGGGAAGGGTCAATGAGGAGCCTATGAGAGTCCAACAACTGCTTGGCAGATCCAGTAGGGACAGACTGGGAAAATAGCACCTCTGTCCCTTGTGGTACTTTTCTAACAAGTCCAGTGGTGCCAGTTTACCTTCTCCATGGTGCTTAATTCTTCTGTAATCACTGCAGGAAGAGGGACTTGATACATGAAATGCCATAACCAGTGACACCATCACCTTTCTTGTTCCACCGCATGACCAACACGCCCAGGAACAGCTGACTTGGTGTAAGGGAGGAAGGCAGACAGGTTCTCTTTTTTAAGTTATTATTTATTTTATTTATTTATTTTGTACAGGGTCTTGTTATGCAGCTCAGACTCACAATGATCCTCCTGTCTCAGCCTGCCCTATGCTGGGATTACAGGCGTGCACCACCACTCCCGGTTTCCGTGGCTGACACAGTGCGCCCGGGGTTCCAGATGTGGCATGGCATGCAGTACTGGGGGTCAAACCTGGGTCCTTTGTGCTTGCCACGCAGGGGCTTAGGCCACCGAGCTTTCTCCTAGTCCCAGGTTCTCTTTCTATAGCAAGTGTTTTCTGAAGGCCCTGCAGACAATGCCAATCTGCTCTATCTGCTCAAGGACACTTTTCTAGTATCCCCTTGACAAGATCTTAGGAGCACAAGGGCATCTCAAAGACCCAGTGTGACCGCTCTACCTTTGCTCAGGGAAGATCTATCTATGTTTCTACAATGCCTGAATTGTTCTAGAAGATTCTGTGACTACAGGAGGAAGAGACCATGATTCATTATAGAAAGCGCCAAGTGTCACACATCTGTACCCACAGAGTGTCTGGAGAATGCACTCCTGTTTCCGCAGGAATCTGAAGCTATGACTGCCTGTGTGGGGCCAAGGAGCCCTGAGGACCTGTCTGGGTGAGTTGCCATGCTGCATTTGCTATGCTGGGTTTGCAAACGGTTTGTAGGTTTTCCAGATGTTTTGAAATCCTTTTTAAAAAATAGTAGAACTCAAAAGCCATTTGTTACACGCCTTGCTAGCAAAAAGGGACCCCCTTTCCTTTATGCCTTTTGCTGCTAAACAGGAAATTTACATCTCTAAAGCTTGTGTCATTGAATCATAATTTTAATTTATAAATATCAGATGTGTGCTAGCTTTGTATTTTTTTCCCACTAAACATTTGGACAAATGATGTGATTTATCCTGTTAGGGACTTGTCAATTCATTGACCTCAGATTTTTTAAACTTAAAAAATTATTATTATTTTTAGAGCAGCTTTACATCCACTGAAAAACCAAGAGGAAGGTAGAGGATTCCTGTATAATCTCTATCCCCACACATGCATATATTTGTTGTAATTGATGAACCTGTGTGGATATCTCATGATTTACATGAGAGCGTGGCCAGGCATGGAGATGCAGGCCTGTAATCCCAGCACTCCAGAGGCTGAGGCAGGAGGATCCCGATGAGTTCAAGCCAGCTTGAGTTACGTAAGTGAGATGCTGTCTCAAAAACAAACAACAGAAAACCTCATTCTTTCTGCAGTTGACCCTGTGGGTCTGAAAATCATTCATAAAATGCATTCACCCTTATAGTACTTCACAAAGGATTTGCACTTCTAAAAACATGTATTCTACAAACTCATGCCCTTCTCAATCCCTGATAGTCATTGTCTCCACAGTTTACTGAATTTTTTTTTTGTGTGTGGAACCAGGAATTAAACTCAGGATCTTGTGCTTGCCAAGCAAGCATTTATTCTACTGAGTTTACTGAGTTATTGACCCTCTTTATATATTTAGGAAGTGAGTCCTTTGTCCAACACATATGGTATGGACCTCATTGCCAGGCTGGGATACACTTCTTCATTCTCTTCAGAGTCATTTTAATGAAAGTCTGTGCTTTTCTTATGGGGTTAATTTCTAGCTACTTTATATTTCATTCCATATTATACATGGAGCTTAAAAGTATTAATACAGGGGCCGGGGAGATGGCTCAGTGGAATAAGTGCTTCCCTGGCAAGCACAGAGGCCTGAATTCAATCCTAGGTTCTGAAAAAAAAAAAAAAAAAAAAAAAAAAGATAAATAAACTAAAAAAAAAAAAAAAAAGTATTAATACAGCAAACACTCACAGGGCACAGCCTAGTCCAGAAGGCTTCTCTCCTCCTGGCTTCTGCTTCTTGGAGGCGATCATGCTGCACTCCATTTGGTTCCTCTGGGCTCCTATGGCGCTGCTGCTTCTCCATCCACCAGCCCTGCACACTGCCTGTTGCTTTCCCAGCATTAGTAGGAGGATTTAGGCCTCTGTGCGGCCAGAACCGCCCCTCCTGTCCCTTACCCACGTGGCTGCGTCGCTGCCCCGTGTTCCGCACAGGAAGCCTGCAGCTTCCAGCGCTGCCCGCTCAGCTTGGAGAGAATCACCAGGGTCTGGACACCACCACCCAGCAGCTCACTTCCCCTTCTCACAGGCTCTTGCTCCTCCTGTCAAACCTGCCCTTGTCCACTTTGCCTTCGCGTTATGAAGGCTGAGAATGTTCACACAATAATGTCGAGACCACATCTCAGCCTCCCATGTGTTAGCTACAGGATAAATTCATTTTTGAGACAGGGTCTCACTATGTAGTTCAGGCTGGTCTTGAACTCTCAGCAATCCCCCTGCCTCAGCCTCTCAAGTGCTGTGTTTCCAGGCATGTACCACCGTGCCCAGCTTTGTAGATTCCATTGGAATGCCCAAACCCCAATATTCATGGTTTATAACCCTGACCTTATAAAGGCATGTGTCCCAGGAAGCTTTGTCCTGGCCTCTCTTGGCCACTACCAGCTCCCCCTCTCTCAGGCCTGCTTAGAAAGCATCCTGACATGGAATGTCAGGGTTAAATGTTTGATTCTGTCCTTAACCCTCACAAGCATGGGTTGTGACTGTGACTCTTGAGGGCAGAAAAAGAGACAAAAACAGCATGTGGCAGTGTTGGTCCATCTGTCCTATTTGTCTTTCTTTAAGGAAGGCTTGGGGGTCAGAGAGACCTGAACTTGGATCTGGTCCTCCTCTTTCGGCTGTGTTTTTGCCCAAGTGACGGTATCTTTCTGGGTTTCATTAGCTCCCCCATAGCACAGGGACAATGGCATTTACCATTTCTGCCAGTCCTGCTGTGTAAATTGAGAGATGCCTGCATGTGTGGGGCCCGTTCTCAGTAAGCAGTCAACGTTCTACGTACAAGAAGGGAAGGGGAACCTCCCAAAGTCACTGACCTCTACATCTTAGGAGCCTAGGGGTCAGAATACAGCCTGCCCCAAAGCACTCGGAAAGGCAGGAGCCCTGAGTTTCTCTCCTGACAACTCCTGCAAGGAAACCCAAAAACCAAAAAGAGTGTGGGCAGAAAAGCTAGAAAGATTATTAATGGACTATAGTAGGGCAGATGGGAAGTTATTGCTTGTTGTAGCCAGGATTTGCATGGGAAACAATGTAATACAGAACACATAATTCATAGGGTTATCCTTTAATAGTCAGCCAAAGGGTCAAGTACAAAAAGAGTGCAGGAGATCTTTCCACACACTAGAGACCGAAGACTCCAGATGAAAGGCCTGGATCCCGTGGCAACGTCCTGCACGAGTCCAGCTGAAGGCCTACAGCCCACAACAGTGCCACATGCAGGCCCACGCTGGGGAGGCCCAAAGTTCAGCTGTGGAAGAAAGTCTGTGCAGGCAGGATGAAGGATCCCTGCCAGCAGGCTGAGGGTTCTACATGGAGCCAGGAAGCGTTGCCCAAGTAAACACCAGAGCTCCCCCGACAAGTGTCACGGCTGTCCTCAGCGACAAGGTCCTGAGTTCCTTCCACAATAACATCTGAGCTCATATCTGGAAAGCCAGCTCCCCGGAGAGAACCAACAGGCCCGACCTCCTCTCCGGTTCTCTTTTCATGCCGGCAGCCCCAAGCCTCAGGTGAGCCCTCCACACCCAGCACCACCCTGGTTCAGTTCAGATGGGTGTCACAAGCTGACTACCAGTTGGCAAAGCACTGAACTGTTCTAGGGGAAATTTTATGCCTGGCACCCATGGTCTTGCGCAGCTTCCGGGGTGCTGTTCAGGCCACAGAGCTGAGCACCAGGAGGGCCCCTGATGTGGTATGCACCTATTGCCAAGCTGTTCAGCCTGAGCCTAGGGCTGGCCACCAAAACACTTCCATGGTGGGGGACAGGACAAGAAGCACCCTAGAATCCAGCTTTCAGGCCTGGGAATTCTCCAGTGTCTCAGGTTCTGGGAGGCAGTGGGATGTCCAACATTGGGGTTACACCAAAATGTGTAAACTGGGGTATTGGGGGATTAGGGAAGACTTGCTTCTAGAATTTTCATCAATCCTGAAACCAGAGCCTAAATTAAACCTTTGTTTTTTTTTCATTAATGGGGGTTGAACTAGGACCTGCACATTAAGCTATATCCCCAGCCCTCTGTGTTTTTTATTTTGATAGAAGGAAGGTCTTGTGAAGTTGCCAAAGCTGGGCTCAAACTTGTGCTCCTCCTGCTTCAGCCTCCAAGAGTGCTTTGATTACAGATGTGTGCTACCACACGTAGCTACGAGACTGCAGCTTTTTAGTTTCCTAGGTACGGGATTTGTGAGGGCGCTGAAGGGGTTCTTGAGGTTGGATTCCTACCCTCCCCTTCCCAAGACCAGGCTGTCCTTTGGCCGAAAGACAAGGAGGAGCTGGCTGTCCTTTGAGGGCTCAGTGTACTAGGTGTTGCCTGCCTCCTCCTGGCGTGCCAAGCCTGAACTTCCTGCTTGCCCTGTGAGAGTGACAATGCTGTCGCCCTCTTCTTGCAGGCCTCCAGCAAGCGGGTTTTAAAGATAACAGTGCCCTCTATCTTCCAGAAAGTTCCGGAGCGATTGTTTTTCCTGGACCTAAGCCACAGTGTCCAGGCCCGTGTTTATTCAGAGCCCCCAGACATCAGTCCAAGGGAACTTTTTTGTGTTTCTGAGATGGAAGAGACCAAGAGAGGCACTATGGGGGGAGAGAAGTAGCCCACCGTGACCTGCTCCACCCATATGCAAGTCCCCAAAGAGGGCAGAACCATTTCAGATGAACTAGGTCACCACGGCTGTTGGGAATCCCAAGTTCAAGACTATGTCCATGGGGTTGATGTCATATCTGCTACTCCATGGTTGTGCAGTCACTGTCACCAAGGGATCATGGGGGCTGGTACCATGAGTTCCCCTGACAAATCACGTTTCCAAGCATGAGTTTCTTCCTGGTGCTCCCTGAAAAAATTTGCATGTTTTTCTGAGTTCTGAGTCCTGAAGGGTGAAAAAAAATCAGGAAAAGAAATGATTGTCAATAAAATTAAATTTTGAGCTTATCGCAATGCAAAGTAATTTATGATTTCTAGAAAGTTCCCAGGAAATCAGATAGCTCCTTCCCAAATCTGGAAGATGAATGTGGATTGGGAATTTGGAAAACATCCCTGGTTGCTATGGTGATCCTGCCTGGGGGGGTGGGAGGTAAGGCCAGTGCAGAAGGCAGAGACACAGTGAAAAGGGAGGAGACTGGGACTTCCCAGGCCACCAGTCCCGCCTTCTCCTGTGCTCCTCTGAACAGCCACAGGAGGCAGCCGAGAGAAGGGTGGGGAGCTGTTTCCGTGTGCAGGCTCTGGGTGCTGAAATAGTAGCTGTCACAGGATTTATTTCATTTCACAGATTGGGTTCACGCCACGACCACCACCTTGGGCCCAGGGCAGCAGGTGTCTGGACTTGGTCCCCTGAGCACAGGGACAGAATTCTGGAACAGAATGGCAATGCTGCCAATTTTATGCCACTGAACATGGATTTTCTCAGGGAACAAGAAGTCTTCAGTCACTTTGTTGCTTTCATGGGCATCATCCTCAATACGAGGCCCTTCCTGCTGTCGCTCCTCCTCCGTCTCATGACCACTCCCCAAGTCCTCTCTCCCCACATCATCTCACATCTGTTCCAGCCTGTGGCAGGACTGTTCCCTCCAGGGAGTGCATCTCTGCTGCAGGAGTAACCTTTCCCAGGGCCATCCCCATCGCCCCTGGCCAGGCTAAGTTTCTGAGTTCTGCTTTATAACGAGATTTCCAGCCACAGGCACCATGGGAAGGACAAGGATGAGTGACAGGACACCAAGATGCTGCTTCTGCAGGTGCGGCTCCCTGGAGCTACTGCCCGGTCGCTCGTGCTTGGTAACACAGCCAGGCACATGTCACTGGCCAAAGCGGTTGGTTGAGGTCCACCTCTCCACCTCTGAGTGGTTCTCTAATCTCAGCTTCACCCTTGGGCTCTGTGTCTGACTCCCCACTCTCTCTGCATAGTCTTTTTTTTTTCTTTTGTATTTTAGGGAAGGGTCTACAAGGTGTTCGGGGTCTCACTACTAGATCGGACTTGTAGTGATTCTCCTGTTTTCAACCTCCCAAATGCTGGGATTACAGGCGCACGCCCCCACACCCAGTCTCCATTGCCATCTCAGCATGCCCTGGGGTTGGGGCCGGCACCCCATGCCAGGGATCCAACCCAGGCCGCTGTGCTCTGCCTAAGCAGGTGCTTTAGTCCTCTGAGCTATCTGGCTGGCCCTCCTAGGGTTCATTCTAAGTTATTGTCTTCTTTCCATACTGCGCCATGAACAACCATTTAGGACTGGGCATATAGCTCAGCAATAGAGTGCTTTCTAGAATGTACAAGGGCCTGGGTTCAACTGCAGCAACAATTTTATTTTATTTTTATTTTTTATATATTTTTGGCAGAACCAGGGATTGAACTCAGGCCCTTGTACTTGCCAGGCAAGCTTTTATTCCACTGAACCACCTCCCTGGCCCTTGAAGCAACATTTGTACATGTGCATGCAGACACACACGTGCACACACTATTTGGCAACTTCTATATTTGGCTAGAAAATCTCTGTGAAAGCCACACACTTAATAAAGTAGACTGCTTATCTTCCGTGTTGCTGCAATTAAGTAATTTTCCTACTATTGTAAAACAGGAGCTGGCCTCTTTCCAGCCTTCTGCGGTCTCTTGCCCTCCTGTCCTGCCTGCCCAGCCTCTGTTGCAAATGCCCATTGTGCCAGGGTCACTCACCTCTGCCTCTCCCTGGCTGGAAAGGCATCTGAATCTTACACTTGCCCAGCTCCAGGGCTGTTGTCCCTGGGGACAGAGGCTGGGAGCCAGAGGAGTGCCTGGAGCCCAGGACAGGGGCCCCAGGCTGGGGCTCAGTAGAGGGCATTATGCCCTGAGACGGAAGCAGCGCACGCGGGTGAGGTGGCAGCTCCTTGTGCAGTCTGGCTGGGACCCAGGCTGGAAGCAGAAAGGGGCATGGGTTGGGTGCAAAGAGCTAGGCGCCAGGGCAGGCAGACATTGTTACCTAAGCTGCCGCCAGCCGTGTGGCTTAGCCCTGTCACCTAAGCTCTCTGTCTGTCACCTGCTGCAGGCGCTGTCCCTCAAGTTACCTTTTTCAGAGAGTGAGCTGGCAGGGCTCAGAACCCCAGCTCAGCACTTCTAGTGTCCCTGAGTCAGGGAAGAGAGGGACCAGGCTCACTGCCTCACCCCTCTGGGGAACCCTCTAAATAGAACTCAAGAGCATCACACCAGGTGAGGCCCGCAGGGACCCGTGTAGTTGAGTCCATGGAAGGGAAGCGCAGGAGTCTCCCCAGCACATTGTAAAGTCTGAGATGGTGAGCTTCCACTTCCGCTAGGGGGCGCTGCCCTCCCTTGGGCACAGCCTGGCCTCTTCCTCAGCTGCTCCCCCATCCTCTGAAGGCTGTCTTGCTCAGCTGCAGCATAGCTACCACTGCCCATCTGCTGACCCCAATCTGCTTCTCCATGAGGAACCCACAGTTGCATGGCTAGACTCTGCAGCACTGTCTCTTCTTTCCGCTTCTACCTGAGTCCTGCTTCTACCTGAGTTCCCATGTCTCTGGGAAGTGTCTCAGGCCATAGCTGTGTCCCTTGGGTCCCACTGGCCCTGGAAGGTGCACAGCCCTATAGCCTGGCAGCTGACACTGAGGTAGCTGGACGCCGCTGGCTGCAAACCTCGGGGACTCAGATCATGGAAATAGCAGCGAACCTCTGCAAGTCTGTTGGGTGATGACCACCAGCCAAGCGGCCCATGAAGTCTCCTGCTCAGCCCAGCATGAGCAATCACTGCTGTCAGCGCCATTGCTCAGGGAGGGGACAGAGACCACTAAAGTGAAAGGCCACAAGGCAGAGAGGGAGCTGAGCCCCGGGCAGGTCTCCTCTAAGAAGTCACACTGCCCACTGACAGAGCCGAGCCTTGGATCAGGTACTAGGATTCGCCCTTCTTTAAGTATAAAAATTTACCAAGTGTTATAAACAATATCCTTCTTGTAGATTCAGTGTTGAAAATCGCTCCCTCCAGAAGGACAGACAGTGTCTCCTAGGGGAATTATCTTCCTTTCTTTTTTTGCAGAACTGGAGATTGAACTCAGGCCCTTGCACTTGCCTGGGAAACACTTATTCCACCGAGCTATCTCCCTGGCCCCAGAATCATCTCCCTTTAAAAAAAGGGCTTGCTGGAGGGTCACTACAAGTCCCAGCTGTGTAGTGAGACCCTGTACCAAATACTTTAAAAAAAAAAAAAAAAGTAAAAGAAAGAGCTTGGCCCCAGCATGCTATGCTGTCCCTGCTCCCAGGACACACTGGGATGGTGATTGAGACTGGGCGTGGTGGCACATGCCTGTAATCTCAGCTCTTGAGAAGCTGAAAACAGGAGAATCACTATGAGTCTGATCTAGGTAGTGAGACTCTGTACATCCTACAGACCCTGTATCAAATACATAGAAAGAAGAAAGAGAGAGAGAGAGAAGGAAGGAAGGAGGGAAGGAGGGAAGGAGGGACGGAAGGGACGGAAGGGAAGGAAGGGAGGGCTTGGGGTTGGGTACATAGCTCAGTGGTCTAAGTGCCTGCCTGGCAAGCGCAAGGACTCGGGTTTGATCCCTCAAACTGCATGCTGTGCTAGCTCCGGAATCCCGGGCTTGCCATGCCAGCCCCCAAAACCAGGCATGGAAGTGCACACCTGTAATCACTGGGCTTGGGAGGCTGAGACAGGAGAATCATTACGAGTCTGAGCTGCATAGTAAGACCCTGTACCAAATAAATAAATAAATGATTTTTAAAAAGAAATTTTTAAAGAAAGGGCTCAACTCTCCCTTTCACAACAATAAGCTTTTCAGTATCCAAAATCTAAATTGTTCCTGATTAAAATTGCAAGAATTTTTAAGGTTTCAGTAGATGTCCAGCATAAAAATATGTTCTACAATTTTTAGGGTTGAAATATGACAACACATGAACCCCGAAGTACCCATCCTTCAGTTTAAGAAACAGATTCCATGCGGCCCTCATCCCCACACCCTCCACACCAGAAGTCAGCCCGTGCACCCTCTTGTGCTTCTTTGACCCAGTTGGTTTGGGGTGTGTGTGTGTGTGTGTGTGTGTGTGTGTGTGTCCAGTTTTTCACAGCAAAGGTGATAAAGGGTAGAGTTAAAGGCTTGGGCTGTAGGGGCAGAGTTTCTGGGTTCAACTCCCAGCTTCTTCTCTTTCTGTGTGACCTCTTATGTGGCATGACTACAAATTACGGTAAATGTTTAAATTTTTTAAAATAAAGTAAACACACATTAGCACCAATCCTCCCATATCACTTGTTATGGTTTGTGTCTAATTGGCCCCCCAAAGCCTCATATAGTCATGGGGTGGGGCCTCTAGAGTTTGAGGCTACCTCATGCTCCGCTGGGATTATGGGTCTTAATATTGCTGGGATTATGGGTATGCTTCCCCAGCCTGGAGCCGAGAGCCTGTGAGCAGCTTAAGAAAGACAGACTTGCTCTCCGTTGCCTTTCTTGTGGCTGCCCCTCCCCTGGCTCTTCCTGCTCTTTGCCGCTGCCATGACCTGGACGGTCTCTGCCCCGTGCCCCTCTGCCTTGGAGGCAGCAGAGTAGGGACTGAAGCCTCCAGTAACTGAGTTACATAAACCTTTCCTTCCTTCATTTTGGGTGTCGCGACACCTCTCCCCCGCCTCAGCCACACTCATCCCATCATCCTTGCCGTTTCCTGGAGCGGTTCGGAACATCCTCTTGTGGGTGGCTTTAGGTGCACCTGTCATGCCTGCCTTGATTTTTTTTTTTTTTAACCAATTGAAAATGTTGACCTTTCACAGTCCTTTTGATCTGAAGAAAGTTCCAGAAGTTATGTGGTGCCAGATCTGGTGGACAGAGTGGATGAGAACCCGCAGCAGTGTCGGCATCAGCCCATCACACTTCATAAAAACAGTCATGAAAGGAGACTTTCAGAACTGCTTCAGAAAGTGACAAAGCTTGGCTCTAGGGCTGGGTGGCAGGGCAGAGGACACGGCAGAGAAGAAATAGCTCACAGCATGGCCACCGGAAGCAGAGAGCAATCAAAGGAGGATGATGGGAGATTGACCCTTCCAGACCGCGTCCCCAGGGGCCCACCTCCTGCCTCCAGGCGTCACCTCCCAATGCCACATCTGGATCATGCAGGCGTGATATTCATCAGTACCACGGTTCCCTGACCCAGCCACTTCCACACAGCCCCACTTATGAGGCCCTAGGGAGACATCTCAACAGAAACCGCAACAGAGGGGTGATGCATACAACATGGGTGCCTTGGGCAAAGGGACGAGCCACATCCCGTGAGGTTGGTGTGAGATTTGATCACACTTTTTTAAACTTATAAATTGTTTATTTTTATTTCTGGACACTTCTATTAATATTTTCTTGGCCACCCTGGAAAGTGAAGCTGCAGGTAAGTGAAGCTGCATGTCTAAGGTGACTGGGATACAAATATAGAAAATCCAGGCAACTATGGAACAACCCTCCACCCCAGCTTGTCTCCCCATCTTCCTGGAAGAGTCACTCCAGATTTCTAACACAAGTTACTTTCACATTTTCCTGCACTTTCCTTAAGGGGAACGCACAGAACAGAGAGCCCCAGGCCTGGCTTCTGTCATTCATCCGCGCTGGTGAGGTTCAGCTGTTATGTTTCTTACAGCTATGGGTTGGGCCCGGGAGACAGCTCAGTAGAACAAGTGCTTGCCTGGCAAGCACAGGGTCCTGAGTTCAATCCCTGGCACCATGGAAAGAAAAAAAAAAAAAAAAGTCTTGTTAAAATTGACCTAAAATTATGGGTCCCCAGTCATGGCTGTGCAGGACCCACCAGCGGCCTCTGGCTCTCCTGAGCTCTGTAGGTGAGCATTGGGCTCTGGGTACGGAGACCCTGGCAGAGCCGAGGTGGATGTGAAGAGAAGGGGTGTGGGGCACTGAAACCCGGCCTCCCCCAAGTTATGTTCTTTCTCAGGGCCACACCCTTGCACACTTTCTCTCAGCTCTGAGCAGGAGGGGGTTACGGCACTATACTGCGTATGCTGTAGGCAGGTCCTAATCTGTATTTTCCTGATTACTATGGGGTTAGTAAAGTGATAGTTGTTTTGTTTTGTTCGATTTTTATTTCTGCAGTCCTAAGTATTGGACCCACGGCCTTGTGCATGCTAGGAGGGGGCTGCCATGAGCCGCACCTCCAGCCCACCAGCTTCATCTTACCTATCCTTAAGGCAAATCGTCCCAATTCTTGCTGTCTCATCTGAGAACCTTAGCACCACCAGCCTACCCTAGGCTTTTCCACAAACTCATGAGATTCCTCAGCCTCATTCTAAACAGTTGGCCAAGCCTCATACACATGCACTACAGATAAGCCAGAGGTGAAGTGTCTCCTGCTGCTGGCAGCAGCTGTGCCTGGGTACCTGGTCCTGCCCTTGAGCCCATTCAGAGAAAGATGTCAATGAGCCCATGTAAAAGGCCCGCGTGCACACAGCCTCGCGCTTCACTTCTGTGCCAGGAGTCCGTGTGAACACCAGGGTAGCACCAGTAGCTAGCTGAAGGCAGAGGTGGTGGGAGCAGAGGCCCTGGCCACGGCCTGTGTCCAGGTCCTGCTCCTGCACTCGCTGGATTGTGGCATTGGGCAAATTACTGCTTCTGCGCCTCAGTCCCATCATACACAATGGGGACGCTAATCGGACTTCTTCTGTGGTGGGAGTGGGGTCTAAATGAAGTTGTCGATGCGTTGATTTACACATATGTTATAAAGAATGCTTGATCCATATACAGTGAGCTCTGGAGATTATTAGGGTGCCTTCTCTGAAAAGGATATTAGATCTCACCCTGCAAATTTGTGAAAGATCCATACATTGAAACCTAGACAATATCAATAAAAGAAAATTTAAAAAGACCTAAATAAATGGAGAGGTATACCATGCTCATGGACCAGAGCACTCAATATTTAGGTGCGCTGTCTACACACTGCGTGCAATGCTAATCAAATTCTAAGGTTTGGGATCAGCTCTTCTGCCCCCTTGTGGCCACTGTGTAATAATGTGTCTACTTGGCCGGGCTGGACTACTTTTCCCAGAACTCCTTTTATGGTAGTTTTGTCTCCGGATGGGCAGCAAGTCAAATTATCCTAGGTATTCTTGGAACTGCCAGGACTTCCTCCAGGTGGCCCCCGAGCATCTCGGTCCTGGGTCTGTGTCTTAAGCGACTTGGGAAAGGCTCCCATCAGGTACCCCTTAGTTCGGGGGCAGGAACAAGGCCACAGGTGCCCACTGCCAGGGCCCGTTAGTTTTTTCTCTCTCACACCTTTCATCCGTCATCCATTCCTAGCTGCCCATCCTGCAGACCCAAGCTCCAGCATCATCTGTGAAAACAGTACCTCAAAGACTGCTTATCCAGGCCTCTCAATAGCATGAACTCAGATTCCTAGGAGAAATCCTTATCAAAAATGCATCATAAGCCGGGTGTGGTGGCGCATGCCTATAATCCCAGCACTCGGGAGGCTGAGGCAGGAGGATTGTTGTGAGTTCGAGACCAGCCTGAGCTACA
>PVKA01043338.1:0-16814 GCA_004027165.1 Ctenomys sociabilis | reverse complement strand
CCTCCTCCACCACCATAACCTCCTCTTCCACCAAAGTTTCCACCATGCCCAAAATTCCCTCCACCACCTCCAAAGTTTCCTCCATGACCCAATAAGTTGCCAGATCCACGGCCTCTCTGTGATCCAGCAGACTGCATCTCTTGTTTAGAAAGGGCCTTTTTCACTTCACAACTATGCCCATTAATAGTGTGGTATTTCTGAACAACAATTTTATTGTTTACTGTGTCGTGATCATCAAAAGTTACAAAAGCAAATCCTCTCTTTTTCCCACTCTGCCTGTCTTCCATAACTTCTATGTTTTCAATCTTGCCATATTTTTCGAAGTAGTCTCTCAAATTACATTCTTCTGTATCTTCTTTAATACCACCAACAAAAACTTTCTTCACTGTTAGATGGGCACCAGGCTTTACTGAATCCTCTCTAGAAACAGCTCTCTTTGGTTCCACCACACGCCCATCGACTTTGTGGGTCGAGCACACATTGCTGCATCCCCCTCTTCAACACATGAATAAGTCACAAAACCAAAGCCTCTGGAGCATTTTGTTTGAGGATCTCTCATTACCACACAGTCTGTGAGTGTGCCCCATTTCTCGAAGTGTTCTCTTAAACTATCATCGGTAGTTTCAAAACTCAGACCACCAATAAACAGCTTCCTCAACTACTCTGGCTCCTTTGGATCATGGCCCTCCATTTTGAGACTGGACTCGCCTCTTCCAACTCGAGTTCAATCTCCTTTGTTTTCCTAATTTCTACTTTTTAAAAAATCTAGGTGTACCCTAGATTCACTGCGTAGGTCCTTCATTTTGATCATTATCTCTTTATTTAACCTGAGAGATTCTTTCTAATCTGATTTTTCAATAGCTTCATTCACGGTTTTTTGTTTTTATTTCTGCCGTATCATTTCAGAAAGTTCAGAGAAGTGGCTTCTGATTTTTTTTTTTTTTTTGTCTCATTGTGTACTAGACTTGTCCTCAGTGGGATGAAGGTTTGGCATTGCATTTTGCTTCTGTGTCTTGTCATTTTTTATTTTTTAAGATTTGAAATTTTTCCTGTGTCAATATTTGTAAATTGCGTATGGTAGATAGCATTATAATCAGTATTAAGACTTCTCTGTGAAATGTCTATTTCTCAAAAATGTCTTCAAGGTGAAGCTGGTCTTGGTCTTTGTGTTTGTCCCAGAATCCTACCTTCCCTACTTATTAGGGATGATAAATTTATATGGTAAATTCCTATCTGTGTATTACTATCTATTGCTATGTATTTGGCTCAACACCCAATCCTTTGGCACTGGACTATTGTGGTGGTAATAGCACCAGACAATCGAGAAGTCTGATGGCAGGTTAAAGTAGTATGATCAGCAACAACATTACCTAACAAGCACAGCCTAGAAACTAAAAAGCTCTGGTAACTACTAATTTGGTACCTTTTATCATAGCAGCAAGATAAGTAGATACATAGCAAAATCCAGCATAAACCAGGAACTAGTGTGCAATGAATTTTTCCTTAGCTGAGTAATTTTACCCTGGGGCAAGAGAGAATCTAAAAGTGACTGGGGACATAGCAGATATAAAGGAAGAGAAATATGGTAGAAGCAAGTCCGGAAGAAAAGGGGATGACACCCAAGCTTTGGGAAACTGGAGAAGAGGACAGGAGAGAAAGAATAAAGGAGAAACTAAAATATATTGAATTGAACCAGAAAGATTACAGATAGTAATCATTCACCTAAACATAAAAATAAATCAAAAAAGAAAATTGAGGAAAAGAGAGCAGAGACTAGCAAAACAAATGATAAAAGTAAATACCTAGACAAACAAACAGATAAAACAAACAACCAAACAACAATGAAAAAACCCAGGTAGACAGAAAAAAGGAAAGTGCAATAAAGAAAAAAATAAAGTTCCTCTGGTGGCCACAGTTCTGCGGTAGCGCCCAAGTCAGAGCTCAGATCTGGATTACCCCTTGGACACTGCAGTAGGATCAGTTCTGGGTGTGGGACTGACCTTGGCTTCCAGATGAGGGACCTGGGCCAGTCTTCAACCAATCACTTCCTGTACGTCCCTCAGTGGCTGTCTTGTAACTTGCTGAGTTGCTGCAGCAGCCTCAGACAGAGACAGCCAGCAGCTTCTCCCAGTCCTGCGGAGTTAGCACCTCCTGATCCTTCCACAGCATCCTCTGCTCCACTTCCACTAACACATCTTTCTCCTCTAGTGCTGTTTGCCAGACAGGATGGGGTGAAGGGCAGAGTGGGCTGAAGAGCTGTGGACGAACTCACTGCTCCCGCCACCAGTACAGAAACAGCCCAGCTGCTCAGCCCCACCTCAATCAATTTCCTCTTCAGCAGTGGGGGATGCTGGCCTCCCACTGCTCCACTGCAGCCCAGCGCTGCTTAAATCTCTCTTGTTGGTGTCCTCTCTCAAGCCACTGGTAGGAGGCAGGAGGGGTCATGTTGCTCCCTGCACTATCCTCACCACGACAACTGCTGCTGCAGTTCTTAACCTTGTTCTAAATGTTTCTTGAATGTAGCAAATCGTTTCATCTTGGGTTTTGATTCAGCCAGGCAATCTGTGTCTTTTAATTGGAGAGTTGAAGACATTTACATTAAGAGCTATGGCCAATGCCTTCCTTTTCTCCTTTCTGCTTATTCCCTGTTTGATGTATTCATTCCGTCATACCTTCTGGCAACATTGGCTTCAGTGTCTCAGCCTAGGGCATACTTCAGGATATTTAGAATACTGATTGCATGGTGAAACATTTCTTAAGGTATTGTTCTTTTCTTTGAGTTCTTGAAACACTACTTTAAGCTCTCCTGGCCACCAAGGATTGAACTCAGGCCTTGTGCGTGCCAGGGAAGTGCTTATTCCACTGAGCCATCTCCCTAGCCCCTATTAAACTTCTATAATCCTACTTTTTTAGCTTTTCTCTGATAGGTTTTAAGATTGTGTCTTTAGGTTGGATTTCTGGGATTTTTTCCTATGCTATTTCCTGAGGAGCTTCTTCTCTCTTGGTTACTTAGAGGTCTATATGCCTCACTTACTGTATCTTAAGTTCTTTCCCAATACATGGGAAATTTTTCTGCTATTATATCTGTAGACATTTTTTATTCCATGTGTACCACCCTCTATTTTTTTCTTAGTCTTTTTTTTTTCAATTTTATTTATTTATTTATTTTTTATTTATTTTGGTGGAACCGAGGATTGAACTCAGGCCCTTGCACTTGCCAGGCAAGCACTTACTCTACTGAGCCATCTCCCTGGCCCCTTTTCTTAGTCTTAGGTTAATCTTTTTAATGTTATCTAGTAGCTGTTGGATCAGTAGGCCTTTCTCTCTTATTGTTTTTAAGGCATCTCTGAGTATACTCTCCAATTAAAAGACATAGATTGGCTTGCTTCTCATGTTTCTAATCTGTTCTCAAAGCCTGACACTCTCTCCTCAGATGAGTCACTTCTGCTATTTATATGTCCAGTAGAATGCCTGGTTTCTGCCTTCTTGTCATGGACTCTATTACCTTGTTAAATTTGCCATCTATGTTTTGAATAGTTTTGGTTAACTGTCTCTTATATTTTTTTACTTTTTTTTAATCACATTGGTTAATTTGTTGTTTCTACTCTGTTCTATCATCTTTGAGCTCATCAGACTTCTTTGGTTCCTCTTTGATCATGTCATACAGCCTTACTATTTGGTATTTGATTTCCTTTCCATTGATGTCCCTTAGATTTGCTTTGGGAGAGTTAAGAATCTTTGAAGGCATCTGTTGCCTTGTTTTTTCATATTCTTTTGATTTGTTTTGCGCTGAGGGCTGAGGTCAAGCTGAAACTTTGTTGTTAATGTAGCAAGCTCTTTAGTTAGGTTCTGTTTTCCAGTGATGGATTTTGGCTTTTTTTGTCAAAAAGTACTGTGTACTTCTTTGACTTATTCTGTTTAATTGGGGTTGTATCCAGTCACTGTGTTGTAAGGAAAGAATTTCTACCAGCTGTAACAGCAGCCACAGGTGTAGCCATACATCAGTTGTGAGCATCAACATATGTTTTGACAATTTCTTCCTTTCAGTGATGTTCCTTGTAGACTATACTACACTGCTATCAGCAGTTAGTCTGGGATCTGGAGGAAGAAGGGAAGAAAAATGGAAAGGGAAAAGCAAGGAGTAAGTCAGCAAGAGGTGAGGGACACAAGAGCAGTGTCAATAATGAAAAATAGGAAGTTGGAACCTGTTGGAGGTATTTTATGACTTGAATAAAAGATCAGTATGAGGTGGGTTGACAGAATATTTGTGGAGGCAGGGGAGGGTCAGCATGGGCAGGAAGTGAGGAATAATTAGAGAGTGAGTGAAGCTGTCAGATGGTTGGAGCCGCTTAATATATTTGTATAATATATTTATAGCTTTGTGTGGGTCTTCTTTTTTGATTTTGTCTTTTGTTTTGAAGAACTAATTTTGTGTGTTCTTTATTTATTCTAGATATTGGTTTTCTGTCCAGGGTATAGCTGACAAAATCCCCCCTCCACCAATCTTCAGGTTATCTCTTCACTCTGTTAGTTGTTTCTGTTGCTGTGCAGAAGCTCTTTGATATAGTCCCATTTTAAATTTTTGATGTAATTTTTTGTGCAATTAGGCTTGTATTCAGGAAGCCCTTCAGTATGCCTGTGATTCTAGGGTTTTACTTACTTTATGTTCTAGTAGATTTTTTTTTTTGTTTTAATGTTTAGCTCTTTTATCATTTTGGTTTTAGCTTACTCATGGAGAATGACATGATTCTTATTTCAATCTTCTGCATATGTGTGGCCAATTTTCCCAGTACCATTTGCTAAAGATGCTGTCTTCCCTGAAGTTCATTTTTGGTCCTTTTATGAAAGGTCAGGTGGTTGAATCTGTGTGGTGTTGTTTCTGCTTCCTCTGCCCTGTTCTTCCGAGCCTCATAACTTGCTTCTGTACTGGTATCACAGTGCTTTTCTTTTTCTTTCTTTCTTTCTTTTTTCTTTTTTCCTGTATTTTATAGAAGGGTCTACAGGGTGTTCCAGGTCTCACTACTAGATCTAACTTGTAGTGTTTTTCCCATTTACAGCCTCCCAAGAGCTGGGATTAAGGCGCACACCACCGCGCCCAGTCTCAATTGCCATCTCAGCGTGCCTCAGGGGTGGGGCGAGAACTGCAGGCCTGGAGATTGAACCCCTGGCCCCTGTGCCTGCTTGCAGGCGCCTTAATCCTCTGAGCTATTTGGCAGCCTCACACTGCTTTTTATCACTGTAGTGTAACTTGAAGCCTTGAGCTGTGATACCTCCTTGCCTTGCTTTTGTGGGCAGGAATTGCTCTTGCTGTTCTGGGTCTCATCTGATTACATATAAATTGTAAGGTCAGGACCAGGGAGATGGCCCAGTGGAATAAGTGCTTCCCTGGCAAGTGCAAGGGCCTGAGTTCAATCCCTGGTTCTGCCAAAAAATAAATAAATAAATTGTAAGGTCATCTTCCCTAATTCTGTGCAAAATGCTGTTGGTATTTTCATTGGGCTAAATACTCTTATGATGCTACTGTAGCTTGAACAGGACCTGGAACAGGTGATTCAGGGTAGAAGGAACATCAGATGATAAATCACATACAGTTGTTAATAGACTCTTTGCTTTATTGTCTTTTCTAGCATTGCTGCTTGGAAGGAAACTCCAGAATCCCTGGACTGGAAAAGCCCAAAGTTAATCTCTTGATGCCCATCACTCACTATAGTTTGACTCAGAAATATCTTATCAGAATATTCTGGAGTCCTGAGCCTGCCCAGACAGTATATGACTGGGGGTATCATCTAGAGTTTTACAAGTTAAGAATGCATGTTAAAAATGTAATAGAAAGCACAACTCTTCCAGGAGCAAAAGAGAGGACTTAAATAAAATTTGATCAATCCAATTTTTGAAAAATGAAAAGAAATTAGATACATAGCAAATAAAATAAAAACCAAAATGCCATGGTAGGAAGAAATCCCTGCAGATAAGAGCCTTTGTGAATGCAGTAATATGAGAAAAGAAAAGTCATTGGATGAAGAAAATAAAACATTATTTTTAGGGTACATGAAAATCCCAAAGAAGTTATTATCTTGAAAAACCACTGGATGAACCTGGTAGAAAACAACTACCATCTGACCTCATTTATAAATGGAAGCTGAAAAAGTTGAACTCACACAACCAGAGAGCAGAAGAGTGGTTATGAGGGGTGAGGGTGGGGTGGAAAGATCTTGGTCAAAGCACACAAAATTTCAGTTGGATAAAAGGAATCAGCTCAAAACAACAAATATTCCAACATGATTAAAGTGCAAAGATTACAAAAGTTATTTAAATAAGAAATGTGACAATGTTGGTGGAAGCAGTAAATGGCTAAAAAATAGAATTAGTAGAGATGCTATTTGTAATAGTAACAAAGAGGAAATATTTAGCAATAAATCTAACAAAGTATTGTGCATTCACTATGAAGAAAACTGTTTAATTTTATGGGAAAGGAGACATGTGAATGCAGAGCTCTACAATGAATGCATGCATCTTCTAAGACATATTATAAAAGTGTTAATGGAGCACCACTCTGCATAAAGAAAGATAATTTTTCATCATTTTTGAAAACAGAAGCACCTTGAGTCTTTAATGTTAAGTGACATAAATCAGATATGTGAGCTTGCTTAAATATTGCCTGGTTTCTCTTATATGGGATAAATAATAAGTATAAAATAATCCAAAGAGCATAATAAAGATAGATAATAAGAAACAGGAGAATAGATCTTTTACAAATTGGAAGAGATGCTGAGGGGGTAAAAGGAATTAAGATGTGTTACATACATGCACTAACTCCTCTTTATGAATGTAATCACTATGCACTGCAAACGTGTACTTATAAAAATGTTTGAAATTTTAGAAATACCAACAAGGGATGGGATTTATAAGCATAACCATGCTAAGAAACCCTTCCTTAATATCTCTCTTTTAAAATGATGTTTCTAATCTAAAATTTAGTAGTAAGATTTCTTTTTGAAGATGAAAAGCCCTGTATGTGGGCTGCAAAAGTAATTATAAAAGTGTCAGTTTTTCCTTGTGGTCACTTTTACTTTGTGGAAAAAAAAAAAAAAACCTGTGCCACCATGTAACACAGAGGCACAACAAGCAGCCACTTTTATGATGCCCACAGAAACTGTGGATTGGAGTCCACAGAGCCATGGCATGGCAGTCCTGGCTCTGCTGCAGGGGAGGAATATGCGTCCACCTGCAAGGCCCTGCCTCCCTCCTACTATGGACTATGGTCTAAACTCTACTTGCAGTTTGAATATGTTGCATGTGAGCTTGCTGCATGGCTTGGCTTTGTAAGAAGAATACATTTGGTATTGAGGGGCAGTTTCTATTTGATCACAGTTTAGGGTACCTGCATGGTGCCAAAACTCTCTAACCACTGGGCATGGTGGCACATGCCTGTAATCCCAGCACTCAGGAAGCTGAGGCAGGAGGATCATTGCAACTTCAAGACCAACCTGGGTTACAAAGTGAGCTCAAGGCCAGTGTGAATAGTGAGAATGGAACCCTTAGACACTACTGCTGGGAGGGAAATGATTTAAGAGTTCCTGAAATGTTAAACATAAGATAACCAAGTGACACAGCAGTTTCAGTTCCAGATATAAATGGAATTGAAAACATGTTTTCAGCCAAATAGGTTATGTGTCACCTAACAAAGGGTAAGTCATGGGTTGTTGGTGATTCCATCATTGTACAAACATTGTATATGTACTGTCATAAACTAAGATGGCTATAATGTCACTAGGTGATTTAAACACTGCCTCATATACAGTCTTTTGTCAGTTCAACACACGACTGTATCTGTAAACATTGTAGAAGCATTTTTCAGATTTTCACAAGGTAGAAAATAAGACAAAGTTCCATTAACAAACATATGGAAAAACAAAAGGTGTCCTCTCCACAACTGACTATCAGGGCCAGCATAACAAAGAGTGCAGCTTTAATACCTGCCACAACACAGCTGACCCTTAAAAGACATTAAGAGGGCTGGGGAGCTAGCTCAGCCTCATAAGCGCCTACTTTGTAAGCACAAGGTCCCAAGTTCTATATCCAATACTGGAAAAAAAAAAAAAGACATTACACAGAATAAAAGAATCCAGTCATAGAAAGGGGCATGTCATATGATTCCTTTCGTATGATATAAGCACAGCTGCAAATCCATGAAGACAGAAAGGCCTGTGGTTGCTAGAGGCTGGAAGAAGATGGGAATGGGAGTGAGACTGACAGCTTTGGGGTGATGAAACGTTCTGGATTCAGGGAGCAGTGATGGTAGCATATGAAAGTATGAAATGTACACTTTGACCAGAAGATAGCTCCATGCAACATATATACCCAGAGACAAATTTGAGAGTGCTAGAGGGTGGCAGTGCCTCAGGAGCCCGTGGATTCCAGAGACAGGTCTTAGATCCCTGAAGCCAGTCCTTGGAGAGCAGGATTTCCAGATATGGCTGGAGGCATTATTGTAAAAAAATATAAATTATTACATTTTTAGAGGAAAAGTGACAACAGTAAAGATAGGAAGAGAACCAGGGACAGCATGCCGGCTGGGTCCCACAGAGAGCTTGCCAGGAAGGACCAAAGACAGGACACAGGCTCACAGGAGAAGCCAACTGCTGGTGACTCCCTAGAGACACCACACCCAGGGCTGGCCTGGAGGGGGAAGGTACTGGCTGTGCAAGAAACCTGGCCAGGTAGCCAAGGACAGAAATGGAATAAAAGCCCAAGGAGTGCGAGTTTGAATGATGCCCGGTGTTTATTCTTTAGCTGTTCTGCTGGAATATCAGCCTCTTAACCTGGTGGACTCTCATTCATGCCTCAGGATTCAATAAGGCTAAAACTCCCTCACAGACCACACCCATACAGAATCAGCACCCCTTGCCTTGGAGGTCCCTGTCTTATAATATTTCAGCAGAACAGCTAAGTGTGCCAGGACAACTCTGTTCTCCAGTTTCAGTACAGAATTCTGTGGTCTACATGAGACATTCAGCACTTTACTATAGAAAGCTGTTGTGTTAGATCATTCTGCCCAGTTATAAGCTAAGTGTTCTGAAGACATTTAAGATAGGCTATGCTGTACCTTAAGTGTACAAAATGTGTTTTTGATTTATGATATTCTCTTTCCTTTTTAAAAAAAAATATGTATTTAGTACAGGTTCTCACTACACAGCTCAGACTCATACTGATTCTCCTGTTCCAGCATCCCCAGTGCTGGGATTATAAAGGTGTGCACACCTATAAAGGTGTGCACCACCATGCCCAGTCTTGGTGGCCAGCTTGGCCAACCCTGGGACTGGCCTGGGACCTGAGCTTGGGTCTTTGCAGTTGCCTTGATAGGCAATTTAGGACTCTGAGCTATCTCCGTGGCCCCAGCTTATCATATTTTCATCTGATGATGACTTTGCCTGCATGCAGCTTCACGGTGAGTCAGAAAGCATCACTACAATGGTTCACACTCATCTTTACAGTTTCCTTTCATTTTTTGCTCACACAGCTGCCCAGTACTACCTAGTGTCTTTTGGAACATTGCACTCAGGGCCTCTTAAATGAATGATGATGCACATAGTTCAATTCCATAACTCCTGATTCTCTCCTATTGCCACACTTCCCTTTGCAGTCTCCAAAGTACATTAAGTCTCTTGCCTCTTTGCCAAGTAAAGCATATGGCTGGACCAAGGCCAAGATCAGCTTCACTCAGAGTTCTTTCTCCTCTTGACCTGCAGGGGGTAGAAAGGGGGTGCTGTGTGTTACTTTTTTAGTTTCCTTCTAAATAGGGTACAGAACAGGAAGGATCAACTTCAGCTGCTTAGGGCATGTACTTCTAGGTCTAATGTATTTCGACAGCCTTTTCTTTGTGCTTTTTTTGGCGTTATCCCAAGCATCTTGGCAATTATTTTTTGCTTATTTAAGAACGGCTTTAAATCAAGTTTTTCTGTTCTGAATGCTTGATATAGGGCTTATCTGCAAGTAGTATTCATAGTTTGTTGGGCAATGTTTCTTATCAATAAATCTCTGTCCTGACCCCATTTTCTGCTCATGGGTACTGTACACAGCGTCTTGGCCAGCTGGGTGAAGAATTCTAAGTTGGTTCTCTGTCAAGGAGAACTTCCTCAGGTCTCAGCTCTGGAAAATACTTCCTAGGATTTCCACAATTCTTGACATGTCCAGATTAGCACAAAAACTTCAAGTCTAATTGTAGTCACCAACGAGGGTAAAGGAAACATTGACTCAGAACAAGGAAGACCCATGGCAGAGCTGCACGTGGGCACCATGCCAGATGTCCAAGTGGAAGCTGGTTCGAACTGCACTGGAGCCTGGTCTGGAGCCTGGCAGGGAGTCACACTTAAGTTACGGTCGTAGGTCACTCTCATAGGCTTTCGCATAGCTGCTGCAGCAAATAGCCACAACTTTTTCCCTTTAAACAATATAGAAAAAACAACTTGAAGTTCTGGAAAAGTCTGAAATGGATCCCAAGGGCTAAAATCAAGCTGTTGACCGGATGATGTTCCCTCTACAGGTTCTAGGATAGAATCCTTTTCCTTGATTTCTCCAGCATCTAGGAGTTGCCTGCATGCCTGGGTTCATGGTCCCTTGATCACACTCAGCATCACAAGCCTTGTCCCTCCCCCACCTCTGCTTCTGCTGTCATTTCTCCTTTGACTGTCTTGCTCCATCCACTCTTTCCCCTAGAAGAATCTTTCAATGACATTGGCCACACCAAGTATTCATGGATAATAACTTCACATCAGGATCCTTTACTCCATCACGTCTGCAAAGAACTAGATGCTGTGTAATGTGGGAGACCACAGGAGAATGGGGGCCCAAGTAGCCTCCAGTGTGAGCACAAAGGCAAAAGCAGCACACAAAGAGATTGGTGTGCTATGGGTTCTAGGGAGAGTCAGCACAGATGAGATGAAGCCACTTACCCAACCCTGGATTAATGGATATCAGATGGCAGGTGACTCTTGTGTTACCCTAATTGCCTGTACCCATGTCTGGGTGAATAAAAGGATGATCCAGATGCTCAAGGATCCTCTGCCAAGAAAAAAACAAGAGCTCCCTGGCTGCCGTTATGCTAAACTAACTCTGTGCATTTTGTCATTCATCTCCATTTACCCCAGGGAAGGGGTCAAGGAACAAACTAGCAGGACTAGGTCCCTACAAGTGGTGCCCTGGTGGAGAAATCTCGGAGAAGTACTCTGGTTCCCCAGGTGGTGTCTGGGCAGGGACCTGGGACTGCTGGCAGTACAAGCTAGTTCACTACAGTGTAAGGGAATGGAATCTTCATTTCTGGGAGTTAGGGTGCACAAGGTCTTCGTGCAGCCATTATTCTGTCCCCACCCCACCGCCCCTCCTGCTTCCAACCTGAGCTCTTCAAGGCCCTCGAAGGCAAATGTGTTGACCCTTCTGGTTTTTTCCCTCTGCCTCTCCTTGCTATCAGATCGGGGCACAGAATCCAATGGCTAGTCAATTTTTGACTAAGTCTGCTAAGATGCCTCCTTTGATGTGAATATTGGCTTTTCCCCTGTAGAATACTGATTGCACTGCCTTCAGAGCACCCCTGTACCTCCATCTGCCTTGTTTTTAGTTCAGCTTCTTCATTATTCCCTTCCACTCCATTTTTCATGTTCTTTGAGTGTATATAAAATCTTCCAGAACTTTCCAGAAGAAAGAGAAAAAGGACCCAGTAAAGGAAGCAAGTGTCTCTTCTGGCTCTGGACCCCCAGTTCTACTGCAGAACAGAGACAAGAGTTGGTCACAGGAAAAAGGGAGCAGTATCAAACTAGCTTATTTGAAGCACAGAAATGTACCTTGTCACCACTCCTGCATCTGAACAAGGCTTTCCTTGTTTTTGTCTAGAATCTTAATATTTTTCTGTTCTTTCCTTGATAAGAACCCATACATGTGCTTGGTGCTTAGCGAAACAAGATAAGCTCAGTGTCTCTGTTGCTTTTTTTCTTGTTTTTGGGACAAAATAGCCAACGGAAAGGTTTATTTAGCTCAGTTTGTGGAGGTTTCAGTCCATAGTCAGCTGGCTCCAAGACAGAGTGGCACATGGCAGAGGTCAGCAGTTCATGGCAGTGGAAACCAACAAGACAGCAAGGTCAAAAAGCAGGAGCAAAAGCAACAACAGCAGAGAGCAGCCCTCTCTGCCTTCCTTATATTGCCTTCAGGCTATGAGTAGGTGCAGCGCTCACCCATAATCCCAGCAGCATTCATACCCATAATCCCTGCACTGGATCATGAATTAATCACAACCTCTAGAATCTCGCAGCCCCCTCACTACAAGAGGCTTTGAGGAGACACCGAGACACAAACCATAACATTCAGTGATTGCTTAGAAAATGTGAGTCTAAAGATTACAGTATCTGGGTATTCACAGGAATACCTGGGCACCATCTGTTTTCATGGTGAATCTTTCAAAGCATAGGAATTTCCTTCAGAAAACAAAACAAATCAGCTAAAAGTCTCTCTCTCTTTTAAATTAAAAGCTCCTTCTTTTCCTTCCATAATTTTGCTTAATCACTTTAAATACTGTTGTTACAACATGAATGTTTATGTTGCTAGAAAGTTCATATGTTGAAAGCAAATCTCAGTGTGGTGGTATTTGGGAGTTTGGATCATGAGGTAGAGCCTTTATGAGTGGGATTAGAGACCTTAGAAGCCCCCAAAGAGTTCTACCTCTCTTTCCACCTTGTGTAATTATAGCTAGAAGGCAGCAGTCTGAAATATGTAGGGAAACTCTCATTAGAATCAGACCAAAACTGTACCCCAGTCTCTGACCTCCAGCTTCCAGAATGCTGGACAATAAGTAAGTGCCCAGCAAATGACTTGGTTCTCTCAGCCTGAGCTGCCTGAGAGCTAAGTGTGCAGGAAGTATGGGCTGGGAACCGTGCACACACTGCAGTCCACGTCCAGTGCCTGATGATGACACAGTAACAAAAGAGTGACCTGGCGCCCCTGCCCTCCCAGGGGACATCACCTAACCAAGCACCTTCCCACCCTGTAGTTCTTTCCAGACCAGCTGCCGCAGCAGCATCACCTAAGAACTTGAGAAAAATGATTGTGGTACACAATAAAGATTGAGAACCATGTGCAAGGGCACACTGGGGACTGTTAGCCCCTGCAGGAGTCTCCAGGGCCAGGAAGGATCCTGCTCTCAGCCCCTTCCCTGCTCCCATGGGTACTGGAGATTCTACAGTTAGAGATGCATTCCTTGTATGTTAAGTAGTTTCTCTCCTTTTTGTAAAGTAGTGGGACCTGAGAAACACTCTGGCACACTAACTTTGCACTCTCTGTGATCCCTGCCCCAACAACCCTTAGGCCATCAGCAAATATTACCTTTGCACAGCTGATGAGAGAACTTCATGGTTCCTGGGCACAAAACTTTTTTTATTAGTTAAATTAAGAGACTATTGTCTCCTAATAGGCATTCTTTTTGTGATATAGGATAAGATGAAAAGAAAATGTGAGGAGGCTGAGATTTACTGTTTCACTCTTTGCCAGAATAAAATGCAACAGGAAATTGTATAGTCAGGGGACTAAGTGACCAAGGAGAAAGCTCTCCCTTTTGGTTTTCCTTAGTATGACAGGTTACAGTGGTAACCGCTTCATTCTGGCATGTGCTGAGGAGGGGGATCTATGCTCCTTAGCAATGAATCTGAACTTGAAAACCACCAAAGCGCTGGCTGTCCTCATAGCCATGACCCAACTTCAGGAATAGCCTAACTTAATTTTTCTGGACCATGGCCACTTTCTCACAGGCAAGGAATTGGGAAAATAAATATCTTCAAAACACTTAAAAGCACTTTTGTTATTAGAGTGTTCTAAGGTAAGTGCTTGCTAGTCATCATTTTTCCCTGGCTCCTAATTTCTGCAGGTGCCAGGGAAAGGCCAGATTGAATCTGACATCTGAAAATTCCAAGGACTGCGTTGTGATGTTGATATGCTCACTGCGGTCTTCCAAGCTGGGAAACATGAGACCATAATATATAAACTGGAATTCTAAGTGCCAATCACACTCTCCAGGGGAGCTTATAATAGATGGAAGTAGCAGTGTTTCTTGAGAATGTGCCCAGTGATTTGAAACTGGGCACACATTCCCAAGTCTAAGAAATAAGGTTGGTTGGCTTGCTGTTGTCTGGAAGCATTTTCTTTCCTTCATTTGGTTGTGGTGTAGGATTTGTATCTTTTTCTTTTTAGCAAAAGTCTGACAAGCCCCAGATTGGTAAACAGCACAGCATTTGTAATCTGTGGCAATGGTGGGTGGGTGGGATGACCCTGGCCCTGGCCCTAGCCCTACCCCAAAGCTGAAGACCCAGTGTCTGGCCCTGATTCCACATTGTACAGAATGGCCCGACCTCCAGGTCCTGGCTTCTGGCTCTGCATGTGAGCTGCAGACTTGACCTTTCTGGCCTCGGTTCTCTCCATCCATGACTCAGCTCAACAGTGCCCAGGCAGGCACCAGCCCCCAAGCCCTCTGCAGGAGGTTGATGCCTGCTCATGGAGCAGGGACCCTCAGGAGGCGTAGTACCATTGTTCCCCAGAGCTTGTCACAGAAAGAGTGCTCAGGAAATTCCTTAGTCAACAAATCTGGCTCTGTGTGTGGCAAGTTCAGGAGGCAAATCGACTTCCAGGTGAGGGAAACTTGGTGGCTGACAGCAATTGGTTTAGAAGGTTGAAGGTCGTGGTCAGTATGAATTCCCAGCCTGCAGGTCTTTGCCCACTGTACCCTGGCCAGAGTGGGGGTCAGCCAGGAGACAGGTGTTGATGTCTGAGCTGATGGGAGGCAAAGGAGGAAGGGAAGGATGCAGGAGAAGCCCAGTGCATAGGTCAGGGAAGACAGGAGCCATCACAGCCACTGCTGACAGGAGTGGCATCTGGCTACCCCCTGATCCAGCTCAAATCCAGCTCCAATGGGCATGAGGCATTTGTGCCTTCTGCTGTCTCCTGGTTGTTAGTGAAGCATGTGGATTCATGGTGTGAAACTACGGTGGTAAAATTTTAATGTGAACTAAAGAGAATGAGAACTATATCCTTCAAAAGAGTGCAAGAGATGTGGGGATTTTGTCAATATGCCCAGTCTTGTTTTTTTCTTGTATTTATATTGGATTCTGAGGTGACCATGTTCAACTACAAGAAGAAAAACAAAACAAAACAAAAGAGCCTGTCTTTGTGAATATTCAGACCTGTAGTGATTGAGAGATCCAGTACTTCCAAGCTCCGTGGTCCCTCTTGCTCTCTGATTGTCATCCCGTTCTGTATGTGATATGGAATTACAGTACAACTGTCTCACTTACATGCAGGGAGAATGTGTTTGTGCCTTAATATTGTGAAAACCAGCACCCCTCTGTCCCATGCCACTCCATGCTGGGCACTGGGGCAGAAAGTCAGCTGTATGCAGGCAGTGTAACAGATGAGAGTGCTGTCAGAGACCAAGAGACATTCAGCTGAGAACGTCCTGGGGCCACTGACCACTACCAGCCCTGGCAGGGTCTGCTGTATCACCTCCCTGACACAAGGATGTGCTAGATGTGAAAATAATAGAGGTTCAAGAGAGAACTCAGAGTTATTTTGAAGAAAAGTGGCTGTACTGGTCAGGATGCTTCAGAGAAATATAAGTTGTTAAATTTAAAATGACATTGCCTGTGTCAGCCTGCACAAAAAAGAAAAGAAAGTTAGGAAGTTACAAGGGAACGGTCTTTATGCACAGTACCCAGTACAGCTCCCACAAGGCTCCTTCAGAAGCCCAAGAGATGCAGAGCGCTGTAGACTCACACACACAGCACTTGTGCAGGAACTGCTGCCTGGCAACTGTCCATGCAGCCTCAAAATGACACTTGCCTCATTATTAGTCATGGTCCATGGATTATTATTTAAAAATATCTGATATCAGAGCAAGGACCTGGGTTCAATCCCCTGGCACCACATGCCATGCCAACCCCACTCCTGGCATGCTGAGCCAGCCACTGAGACTCTGCGTGGTACAGCACACCTGTAATGCCAGTGCTAGGGAGACTGAGGTAGCAGGGTCACTCACTGAGTCTGCACTGCGTGACAAGACCCTTTATCAAAAGAGTAAAAATTAAAAAAAAAAAGTTAAATCTGCTATCATCCTCATTTTATTTATTTATTTTTTTATTAGTCTGTTTCAAACTTTATTCCCAGGCTTCTCCAGCTTAATTGGCTGCAAAGAATGAATTGTATGTAAGCAAAAACTGAAAAGAGCTGCAGTGTCCAAGGGGCTTAGGCTTAAAAAATATTAGAGATCTAGATTTTATCAGATCCATAAACAAAAACAATTTTAAAAAGCAGTCGTAATATAAAACAGCAGCTCCCAGTAATTTCTTCCAAGTTTGATCTTTTTCAGAAGCTGACTCAGTTCAGTTTGCCTCATTCTTAGAAGCCTCATCAAAATTCTCCACAAGATCTGGAACCTCGTCATCACCCTCTTCTCCAGTAGCAAGTGGTGCTTTTTCCATCCACAGATTGCTTGGGCAGAGCTTCAGCCAGTCTCCTTACGCTAGTCAGACTGTCGGCACCAAGCTGGTTCAAGATGCTGGGTAGCTGGATGGTTAAAAGCATAAATGTATAAAAATGAAGCATACATCGTGAGCCCATAATATTAAGCTGAGCTGTAAATGGATATGGTCGACAATTTCTTTGAATAACTCCCTATGGTTGCAGAATGCTGGACTGTGTTGGATTGTGGTGTCGAGTTCAAGAACCTAAGGTAGTTGAATGTCAATGGAGTGCCCACTTTTGACAGGTGTAGACAAAGGAAGGGT
>PVKA01043337.1:0-16805 GCA_004027165.1 Ctenomys sociabilis | reverse complement strand
TTTTACCAGTGAGTTTTCCAATCGACTGGGTTAGGACTGAACGGGTGGCACCAGAATCTACCAGAAAATCAACTGGTTGGCCCCCTACTGTTAGGGTTAGCTGGGGCTCAAGGGGGCCATTAGAGCCCTGACCTCCCTATGGTTGACTAAGGAGGGTTTTAGCATCTTTTTCTAGCTTTGCTTTGAGTTTAGGGCAATCCTTGGCCCAATGTCCCATTTCTTTGCAATAGGCACATTGATCTTTTTTCAAAAGGAGGCGTTTTCCCTCCCTGTCAGTCTGCTTGTTTCCCATTGTCAAGCATTCAAGGATTTTGGTAAGCTTCTTTTTAATTATCATCTTTGGATTCTCATTGATCAAAAACTTTTTGAGCTATCTCTGTTAACTGACTAAGGGGTGCTCCCTCAAAACCTTCTATTTTCTGTAATTTTCGTTTTATGTCTGGGGCCGACTGGGTCACAAACGCAATGTTTATGGCTCGTGCATTTTCAGGAGCCTCTGGATTGATAAGTGTATAGATACGGTAAGCTTCTAATAGTCTTTCCAGATAGACAGCAGGGGATTTGGTAGCCAATTGTCTTACCTCTGTAACCTTAGATAGATTAGTGGGCTTCTGGGCTGCTGCCTTAAGGGCTCCCAGAAACAGCTGGCAATATCTGTTGAGAGCCTCCTTACCTCTATTGGTGTTGGGGTCCCAGTCAGGGTGCAAGAGGGGGAAAACAGCATCTTGATGGTTAGTGTCCATGGTTGGTGTTCCATTGGGCCCAAGCACTGCCTTGCGGGCAGCCGAGCGGATATGTTCTCGTTCCTCAGAAGTGAAAAGGCTTTGTAAAAGCTGTTGGCAATCGTCCCAGTTGGGACTATGAGTATAAAAAAATCCCTTCAAGAAGACTGGTAAGCCCTTGGGGTCTTTGGAGAAAGGAAGGTTTTGCTGTTTCCAATTATAAAGATCAGAGGTGGTAAAAGGGACATAAACCATCATAGGGACTTGATCCGGCCCAACAAGGGTTTCTCGGAGGGCGTAAAGAGGAACAGGGGGCCCTGGGAGGGAAACGGTGGAGTCAGGAGAAGGAGGAACCCACTGGCTACGAGTTCGCCGAGGGCAGGGAGCTCGTGGGGGTGGAGGACGATAGGGAGGTGGTAGAAACTCATCTTCCTGAGGGGTATTAAGGACAGGTGAATTTTGCTTACATGGGTGATTTTTAACAGCTGCTAATACTATGGGTTGTTGACCACTTTTTTTCATCCATGAAGGGGGATCATAGATTAAATCAATCCAGATCTGAATGTACATATATTGATCGGGGTGGCTTGGAGGTTTGAAGATAACCTGTCGGAGGGATTGAGCTAAGGAGAGAGTAAAAGACCCTTCAGGTGGCCAGGCACCGTTGGAGATGGTGGGCCACTCGAGTTCACAGAGCATCCGAAGTTTTCCAGGATAGACGGGGTCACCATATCCTTTAGCTCGTTCCCTAAATAGAGAAAAATGGTCAAGGATGAGGGACAGAGGTGTTGGGGTTTTGGAAGAGCTTTGGCCCATGATAGTCTGAAAGAGGAAAATGAGAAAAAAGGTTGAACAGTACTACAAAGAGATAGACAAGGAAAATGATGATGCGGCGATTGTTTGGGAGTCTGGACTCTGTCAAACCAAAAGGCCAAATTTTAAGAAACCACACTTAAAGAGACACCGAAGGTCACGGAAACCTTTACACACGACCGAAGTCCCAAATCTCTAAAAGCGACAAAATCCTAACTTGGAGGGTGTCCCACTTCAGGGACACGGAGACGGAAATCTCCGCGTCAAAGGACAAACAATTTAGTGGCTGGTTTTGTACTCACCACTTGCGTCAAGAAGAAAATGAGGATGTATGTTGTAAAGGACCAAGAGATTTCCTGGGGTTGAGAACCTTAGGGCAGAAGACTACTCAAGAAAAAGGGGGGCAGTCAAAGAAAATGAACAAAGAAAAATGAAACTTAAACATTCGTCATCTTCCGACTAGTTAGGCAACAAGAATTAACGAATTCTCAAGCAAAACCCAGCAAACCTAGGCAACAAGAATCATTAAATTCTCAAACCAAACCTAATGTACCCAGGAAACAAGAATTGCCAAATTCTCAAACCAAACCCAACGTAGACAGAACGTAACCAAGACAACAGACAATTCGCCCAGTTAGGCAACAAGAATTATCAAATTCTCAAGCCAAACCTAGTGTACCTAGGCAACAAGAATTATCAAATCCTCAAACCAAACCCAACGTAGATGAAACGAAACCAAGATGGGACAGACAAAGAAAAGAACAAACAAAAATGGAACTTGAACAACCTACTCGGAGAACAAAAGTACTTGCCACGTCAGGGGAAAAGAAAAAGAAAAAATAGAAAAATGAGGCCTTAGGGGATCCTGGACGAGCCCCCAAATGTTGTAACTCAAAAATCAAATGACAACAGGACAAGTCCAAAAATTTGAAGCGCTTTATTTAAGCTGGTACCCAGCGGCACCCTCTGAGTCCAAAAGACAGAGAGGTGCCCTGAGTGTAGAAATGAGTAACTATTTAAGTCGAAAAACCGCAAAGGCAAGGAGGAGTAGGGAGATTCCAGTAAAATGGCAGGGTCATTAGTTTAGGTTGATTCCTGTAAAGTCACAAGGTTATTAGTTCAGCATTGGGTAGCGTGTGGGGTCGTAAGTGTGCAGAGTTTGTCAAGATCCTAAAAAACAGGGAAGGGGTACAGATGTCCACCAAGATAAGGCTTGGGTCACAGGGGTGAGGAGTTGGGAGGAGTAGGCGCATACAGAACAGGAACACGGCGAGGTTAGAAGGGCAACAAAATGGAGTTAATTTTGTCAGGGTATAACAGTGGGGTACAGATGGTGGGGACAGGAGTTGTGACTGTAGCATGGACAGTACAGTTGGTAGCACTGCCTCCTAGTACATCAGTCCAAAAAGCCAAACTGATCTGTGCTTCCTAGGCCTTGGAACTTCGGAAAAATGAGAGGTTAAATATTTTCACGGACTCCTGGTATGGATTTTCCACTTTCCATGTACACTGTGCCATCTACCAGGTAAGAGGTCCTCTAACCGCAGGAAGAGAGGACCTTAAAAATTGGCAAGAGATATTGAACTTGTTACACATGGTATGGTGGCCCACTCAGGTGGCAGTAATACACTGCGCTGGACATCAAAAGGGACATTCTATCAAGTCCTGAGGCAACAGGGCCACTGATTTGGCAGTAAAATGAGAGGCTGTGGGAAACTTGTCGTCAGAGCATGCAGTATGGTAGTGCCCCTCCTTCAGCCACCTAAGCACTCTGAGACTGAGTTAACATGGACCAGATCCAAAGGGTCATCGGAAAGGCATGGAAGGAGGATTCTGCCAGGAGAAAGAGTGTTCCTGCCTGAACATGTGGGACATTTTGTGATTCTGGAGCTATTTTTTTTTTCTTTCTGTATTCTAGGGAAGGGTCTCCGGGGTGTTCAGGTCTCACTACTAGATCAGACTTGCAGTGATCCACCTGTTTACACCTCTCAAGTTCTGGGATTACAGGTGTGTGTCACCACACCTGCTCTCAGTCGCCATTTCAGCGAACCCCAGGGGCAAGGCCAGAACAACAGGTCTGGGGCTGAGCTCCCCTGCACCTGCTTTCAGGTGCTTTAATCCACTGAGCTATTTGACCAGCTCGAGAGCTACATAATAAAACCTATCTGGGCAAGAAAGCTATGGTAGATCTCTTTGGCTGCTACTTTTATATATCCAGACTTTGGATGCTGTGTGCCTCAGTGGCCAGTAAATGTGTGACTTTTGCTAACAGCAGCCCAGTTTCTCACAGATGGAGTGAACCCAGTGTCCACCCACAGGGAACCCTCCCTTTCAAGGACATTGAGGTAGATTTGACTAAGTTCAAGCCCAAGGATGAAGTATTTTTTGTGCACCTGCTCAGGATGGGTAGGTCATGCCAACCAGAACTGAGACCTCTAAAGACATGGTAAAAGCAGTGATGGAACTGACCATTTCCTGGTATGGGCTCCCGATGACAGTAGGTTCAGAAAAGGGGCCTGCTTTCGTGGGTAAAGCAGTTCAGAGCTGCTCCACTGTTTGGGACCTAAAATGGAAGCTATATACTGCTTACTGGCCCCAGAGTTCAAGCCAGGAAGAAAAATAGAATTTCACCCTAAAGAGCACTCTGTGACCTGCTAAGAAACAGATACAAGTGAGATGACATGGGGAACGTCATCCTTTGGAAAGCGTCATAATAAGATGCACACCTTGTGCCGCCGCCGTGGCTCTAAGGCCTACCACCTTCAGAAGTCAACTTGAGGCAAATGTGGCCATCCCGCCAAGTGCAAGACGAAGTAAAACTGGAGTGCAAAAGTTAAAAGGAGAAATATTATAAGAACTGGTTGAATGAGGCACCTAAAAATTGTCTATTGCAGATTCAGACACCGATTCCATGAAGGACGATGGCTAAACCCAAGAGAGCAGCTGTTGCAGCATCCAGCTCATCTAAAGACTTGTAGCAATCACTCAAAACAGATGCTTTGGTTCTAAAATATAAAAAAAGAAAAGAAACAGACACAAATTGGGTGTCTATACTTCCGATGGCCCTATTGCAGGGTGCTTTTGCTGGCTTCGTGCAGGAACTGCAGACAGACTGAGGGTCTGAGCCGCAGGGCAAATCACAGGCTTTTCCACCACTCTAACACACAGACTAAGATGAGTCCAGGCCACACTGACAGCTGAGGAGGAATCTGAGGGCCAAGAAGGCCAGGACTCCTCACTTTATGGTGTGGGCACAAGCCCATGGCTTGTCTTAGGCTGCCCTGAAACAAACCATAAGAAACTTTCACTCTCCTATTTCATTATAGCACTAAAAAGGGCAATAAAGATAAACTGGTGAATTATTTGTCCTTATTTTTATAAAACTAATGCATCCATGTCCTGTTTTGATGACGTGGTTACAAGTCTGAGGGGCTCCTCCAGGTGTCTGGTGGAAGTCTGTGACCTAACATCACCCTTCAAAACAGTGATTCTCAGATGTACGGACTGCGAAATGTCATGCTGTGAATAAGCCACGAAGGGAAAGGGAGGCTGAACCTGAAGGGATGGATGTTTTTCTCTAAGAGGAGAGATCTGAGAGAAGGCTAGGCAGGAGACCTGACCATGTTTAGCTTTGGACTGAACATGTGGTTGCGACTCTACACTTTTCAAGATTACCACATAACTAACCTTTTTTAAAATTTTACTTAATTAATTATTTAATTAATTATTTTGAGTAGTAGCAATTTATGTGTACCTTGGCTAATTTTTGCTCATTGCTGGGACCAATACCCGACATTCAAAATGAAGGAAGGAAAGGCTTATTTAGCTCACAGTTTGTGGAGGTTTTAATCTATACTGGGCTGGCTCCAAGGCACAGTGGCACATGGCAGAGAGCAGCAGTTCTTGGCAGCAGAAAACAGCGAAGAGCAAAGGGGAGCGGCTTCTAGCAGCCTCTCTCCCCTCCTTGTATTATCAACTAGCTACCCTGGGCTGGGGGTGTAGGACTTGCACAGTGTCCAAGACTCCCTCTTACGCAGGATGAGGATGTTTACAAAGGAAGAATCTGGCTTTCTGCTGAGTCATTTCTCAAGCTGACACAATGTATCATTCATTGCAATCTACCCCTGGTCAACTTGGCAACCAGACATTTTCTCAAACCGGTTTTAGGTTTATAGATGTGCTTATTAACGTTCTACAACTTGCACACTATATTACATTAGAACCATGACATTTTAATCCTGTGCACTCCTTCCATCAAAACTCAGGCATATCCCTTTGTGCAAAAGGCGTTTTAGTTTATCTCTAAGAATTGCCAAAGTCCTAACAGTTGCAGCAATCCCAAGAAGTCCAAGTCCCAAGCCTCTAAGGTCTAAGGCAAACTCTTAGCTGTGAGTCCCTGTAGAAGTGAAAAGTTAAGCACTCTCAACATTTAAAGGCACAAGATAAACATTGCCATTCCAAAAGGTAAACACAGCAGGCTACAAACCATTGGGACCAAAACAAGTCCAAAATCCAGAAGGACAAACATTAAGTCCTGAAATCCATGTGGAATACCCGATGTAACCTCTAATGGGTTGTGAGCTGTAAGAGCCTTCTGTACTTCTACTCCTATGGCACTTTTCTGGTAGTTCCCATGGTTTTTGAGGGGAGCTGGCTTTACTTTCCCTTGTAGCTCTGCTTAGACAATCTATGTCTTTGGCTTTTTTTTTTTTTTTTTTTTTTTTTTTTTTTTTTTTTTTTTTTTTTTTTTTTTTTTAACTTCTGAGCTTTTATTGAGCAGGATTTTCACTCACAGCTTTATGCACTGCCCTCTCAGGGGCACATTGCCTGGCTTCCCAGGCCTTATGAAATCTAGGTGGTACCTTTTAACCCCAGAACTCTTGTATTCTGAATGCATCTAAAACCAATGCCACATGGATGATGCCAAGAGCTGCTGCCAGCTGGAGCAGTAGCCAGGCTTTTTTTTTTTTTTTTTTTTTTTTTTTTTTTTTTTTTTTTTTTTTTTTTTTTTTTTTTTTTTTTTTTTTTTTTTTTTTTTTTTTTTTTTTTTTTTTTTTTTTTTTTGTCTTTTTGAGACAGGGTCTGACTATGCAGTTCAGGGTGGCCTTAAGCTCACTTTGTTGCTCAGGCTGGTCTTGAACTCACAACAATCCTCCTGCCTCAGCCTCCCAAGTGCTGGGATTACAGGCATGCGTCACTATGCCCAGCTCTCTGATTCTGATTTTGAGAAACAAATTATCTATGCTGGCACCATTCTGCAATCTGGTGTGGCTGCTGCCTCCATTCTGGAACATGGGGTTCTGCAGCTTTTTCCTCAAAGCAAAGTCCCTCACCCTTGTGATTTTGAGGCTGCAAAGGGCAAGAACCTGCCACCTCCCATGATGTCCTCAGGACATCTTTTTTACTGTTCTGTGTCTTTTCAGCAATGGTGATGCCCTCAGCTCTATCTTTGCATTCCACAGCTGTATGCAGGAACTTTTTTTTTTTTTTCTGGCCAAATTCACAATATTTTTAATCATCCTGTTGGGCTCTTTGCTCTTAATTTTTAACATAAGTCTGCCTAAAAGCCCCCAACAACAGCTATGCCACTGCCTCAATATTTGACTGCCGTGAGATTTCTTTTTCAAGATTAACAATTTTAGTCTCACGCTAAGTCTCTGGACTTCGCAAAATTTAGACAAACTTTCTACTAAACCTTAATACAAATCATCTGGAGTCCAACAACCATTACAGGCCTTTTTCCCCAGCAGAAACCTCCCCAGCCTGGTCATTGTAGGCGGGATTTCCATTAGCATTCTGGTTTTCTGAGCTGTGACCAGAATCTCCCATACAGAAGAGCCAAAGGCATTCTAGCTCTTCTCAAGTATGTGACATCTCTAAGACTGTCTTATCTCTTCCCATAAGATATTTCCAGTTGTTAAATAACATGGTCAGGTAGGCATAGCAGCGACCCCACCCCTGGTACCAAATTCTGTCTTGGGTACTTTTTATTCATTGCTGGGGCCAATACCTGATACTGAAAATGGAGGAAGGAAAGGTTTATTTAGTTCACAGTCTATGCTCAGCTGGCTCCAAGGCACAGTAGCATATGGCAGAGAGCAGCAGTTCTTGGCGTCAGAAAACAGCAAAGAGCAAAGGGAAGGACAGCAGCTACAGCGTCTAGCAGCCTCCCCCACCCTTGTATTATAAGCAGGCTACCCTGGGTTGGGGGAGTAGGACTCACACAATGTCCATGCCTTCCTCTCTCACAGGATGAGAATGTTTACAAAGAATCCTAGCTCTCTGCCGAGTCACTTAATTAAACATAAAGCTTCTCAAGTTGACACAATGTATCTATCCACCACTATACTGAGTAATGATTAAAAACATCATAAAAACTTGATAGGTCTTTTTGTACTTTCTATACCACAGCTGCTGCAAATTATTTCTATTTTTTTTTAAAGTACTTAGTACAGGGTCTCAATAAACAGATCAGCCTCATAGTGATCCTCCTCCATTCAGCCCCCCAAGCGCTGGGATTCCAGGCAGGAGCTGCCATGTGCAGTCTCAATCACCGTCCCAGCCTACCTCAGGGGGGCAGAGCTGGCAAGACAGCCTGGGGATTGAACCCCAGGACCGTGCATCTGTGTAAGCAGGTGCTTCAATCCACTGAGCTATCTGACAGCCCTAGTACTTCTTTTTTAATTTTTTAAAAGTGTATTTGATTGTTGCACAGTCTCACTATGCAGCTTAGACTTGGGGTGGTCCTCCTGCTTTCAGCCTTCCCAGTTCTGGGATTACAGTTATACCCCATGAGGCCTGGACTCTGGCCAGCTCAGCCCAAGCTGGGGGCAGGTCTCTCATGGCATATGGTCCCAGGAATCGAACCCATGTTCCCTGCACTTCTGCCTAAGTTTGCCTAAGCAGGCACTTTAGTCTGCAGAGCTATTTCACCAGTTCCCAAAGTACTTTAAGCGATTAAGTTATTTTATGAAATAGATATGGGGATGTAGCTAAGTGGCATAGTGCCTCCCTACCAAGCCTGAGGCACAAAGTTTAACTACTGATGCCAAAGAATTAATAATGACATTAATAATAATATTACAATAAGCCCAAGTTGAAGAATGAAATAAGAAGGTATACTTGATCTTAGCCAAGAAACTGGTGATTCTTTTTTTTTTTTTCTTATGTGTTTAATACAGGGTCTACAGGGTCTCACTGCACAGATTGGACTTGTAGTGATCCTCCTGTTTTCAGCCTCCCCAGCGCTGGGATCACAGGCATGCACCACCACACCCAGTCTCAGCGTGCCACAGGGGTGGGGTCAGTATGGCACTCTGGGGATCGAACCCGGTCCCCGTGCCTGCCTAAGCAGGTGCTTTAGTCTGCTGAGCTATCTGGCCAGCCCTTAAGAAACTAGGATTCTGTGATAATTAAGTAAGAAAACTTCTGAATTCCCATGACAAAAAAAACTTTTCATGATTGCTTGATAACAGTAAATGTCTTCATGGGACATGCCTTTTAGGAGATTAAAATGCTATTATTGAACACTCCACAGAGGTCACCATTTTCTTTGTCCTTCCCTTGGGGACCCAACCCCTGGGAAGGCTAGTCACCCTTGAGAAATAATTATACAAGACATTCTGGAAAATTCAGAGGGCCAGACGAGGCTCAGCGACAGTACTTTCTTTAGGGACGAGGGGAGGTTAGCAGGTCGGATACAGGAAGTATCACTATCACCGATTTCTAGGCCTGGCGAAACACAGCCACTCTCAGTCACAGGGAATTAGCAGGTTGTGCTCCAGGACCCAGGCTCCCAGCCAGGTTATGAACCACAGGGACCGTGTCTGGGACCATCTGCTCCACAGAACCAAGCAGCACATGACAAACAGACTGCACTAGAGGACAAGGACTGCAGGCAGGATCAGGCTCCAGGCAGGGGCTTCCCCTACAGCAGCCCTGTAACGTTTTCCAAAACCCAAGTCAGCAAAGGGGACAGCCGAGAGGCATCATAGACTTTTCTTCCTCTGAAATCTAGACCAGTTAGCAAGTTCTAATTGCAAGTTCTCAAGGCCTTCAGACCACTCTCTCATCTACTGGTCAACACTGCATGGCAAGTCTGGGCTCAACCTCATAGCTCAGCCTGACCACTGTCCATTTTTTTTTTTTTGTACCAGGACTTGAGCACAGATCCTTGTGCTTTCCAGGAAGGTGCTGTGTCCCTGAGCTGCATGCCGGCTCACTCTGTCCACTCCTGCCCATAGGAATTTGATCACTTCTCAGAATGCTCCATATACAATGCCTGTCCCTGAGGGCTGGTGTTGTGACCTATGTGGACTTTCTGAGCTACTCTTAACCCACAAATCACTACCCACAGCACCTTGGCTTCAACACAGCCACTGTAGGGTCCATTCCTTTGTTTCCTCATGAAAAAGCCATCATTTATGCCCAAATATTCAGACAGCAAAAAGCAGTTTCTCTCAGGCTGTCAATGACGTCAGCTGTCATTGTTGAAAAGGTGACATTCCCTGCTTCAGACAAGTAAAACCATTGGGTAGCCATGCAAGCCAGACCAGCCACAGAAGCAGTTGTGATGCATTGTGGTCAACTGGGTATCCAAGAATCCTGCTTTCTCCACTCAACTCCTTTTCAGGATAGCTTGGTGCAGGACTCTATTCCAAGTGACTTGAGGAGCTCCCTTAGACCTCGGGCTGCTTCCTCAGCTGGCACAATGGTCCTGCTCCAGCCTACCTGGTTGGTGATATCATCCCTTGGTCTGCCCCCTCAGTGGAGCTTACCCTGTTCTTACCCTGCTCACTTTTTCTGAGAAGGCAGAAGGGGTCAGAATTCTCCTCAGATCCCACCTAATGCAATGTGTGCTCTCTGCTCTAACTACTTGCTCTAACCCTAACCTGTCTTTCTCCTTCAAAGAAACACTCCAAGAAACCTAGAACTGGATGTGGGTGGAATTCACATGCGCTGAAGGCATTGCATCCCAAGCACGTCCACTTTCCCCTCAACCCTCCATGATACCACACTGCAGGGACAAAGCACAACACTGGACCCCAATGGCCAGGGCAAGCAGGCTCATAGCACCACAATGCAGGAGCCCACCAAGAGGTGACACGACTGTGTCTGGAAAAAGACCCAGTTGACCACAATGCATCACAACTGCTTCTGTGGCTGGTCTGGCTTGCATGGCTTCACAATGGTTTTACTTGTCTGAAGCAGGGAATGTCACCTTTTCAACAATGACAGCTGATGTACATCTAGGTCTGAGCTGGCTGATGCTCTTTGCTTACCACACATGTGGCAAGTGAGGCTCTAGGATGGCACGTGCCTAGTCGGCTAGCTTTGAGTGACAGAGTGGAAGCTGCAGTTTAGTCTGTTACCTTATCTAGGCAGTCCTGGTCCCAGGATCTCACCCTTAACACCCCAGTGCTGTCTGATCTCTTGCAGGGGAGGAGAGGTCATGATCTTGTTGTCTATCTCTTTCTTGTTCTCTTGAAGACTATTTCTGTTTTCCATTCTCTGTCATTTCTTTCTCTCGGGTCTCCCCTTGGATTATCTTCCTGTTCAGGCCTCTTCCAGTGGAAAGCTCTGTGACTGGCTCCTGGGTTTACGAGAATCCTTCACTTTTCTGTGCTCACAAACCCATGTTCATGTGCACACACATAGTGAGAGAGAATACTGAGTAGGAACACAATGCAGAAAACACATGCAACTAAATTTGGCTGATGATAAATATCAACAACACTGATGAACCTATTGCTAGATGGGATAAGAAGAAAAGAGGGAAGATAAGGACTTGAGAGAGCACGTTACTACAGATCTTTTGGAAATAAAGAATCATCAGTTAATTGCTAGTATACTCAACCTGAATATCTATGTATACTGATATCTGTGAACCAAGCAACTGCACTGAAGGTAACAATCTGTAATAGAAGGGTCATGCTTGGAATGCCTGTCATTCTGGTCTGCTAAATACATACTTCCTGTCATGACATACCAATTATTACCATACTGTCGCACATAAATTTTTTAAAATAGGCCATAAATTAAAAAAAAAAAAGACACAAGGAAAAAAATGTTACAGGACGGTCCTGCTTCAATGCTGTATATGGTTAGATTTCTAAATTTCTGTGTAAAAATATATCTTTTCCTATTTTTTAAATTTTTTCCCCTCTTATTCTGTAAAGACTTAAAGTTCAATACATCAATACTTGATGGAAAATAACTATTCTACATTATACCTAAGATGTTTGATATTTAGACAGATAGTGAGGATAAACCGAACTGCATATGTTGTAGGGTAATAATGAGCTTCTCTTCTACAGGATTAACAACCTAAGTTTGCAGATCAAAAATTGGAGAAATGGAAGGGCTGCAAGGTCAGCCAACAGTTTGGCCCTAGCCTTTCAAGGTCAGTGAAGATTGAGGACATAGGAGAACCTGTTCTGTAACATCATGTATCTCAGTTGTGCCCCAAATTTTCTTATCAAGGAGATTATGGAGTCACAGAGGAATGTGATCAATGATGTATAGTGTGCCTAAGGAGAGTCACATGGAGAGAAAACTTTCTCTCAGGCTTTCACAGAGAGCAAAATGATCCACATGGCTGACACTGACAAAGGATCTACAAAGTGCGGTACAGGGTTACAGGATAAACCCTGAGGGTACTTTTGACTGACCTTATCTGATACAAAAGTTACATTTCTTGTTATATTGGTTATCTCAGTCTTAACCATCCAGCAGAAAAGTATAAAAATGAGGTATATAAAGTAAAGCCACTTTTATATGCTGAGCTGTAAAAAGCTCTAGTCAACAAATTCTGTGGATAACCCACTACTATTGTGGACTGCTGGACTGTGTTGGATTGCTTTGCTGAATTCAAGCACCTATAGTATTAAAATGCCAATACAATACCCATCTTTGACAGGACTAAACAAAAAAGGGGATACAAATGAGGAACCATTTTGTATTTGTATATACAGAATGGTTGGGATGGATGTGCAGCTGCTTTCGCTTGATTAAGTGAAAGGAGAGATTTGTAGTAGTGGTGTTTGGACGGGGTGTCCTTACTGCTTCTTGTACTATGGTTGGCTACTAGGAGGATGACATTGTAAGATATATTAATTGTTGACATTGTCCTATTAGTCAGCTTTGAAACTGTCTCATTGAAAAAAATTGTGTTCATATCTATATGTATCACTCCAACATTATATTCTTATTGTTTTTGATTAGAAGTTTATATATTATGTGTTTATTCACATAGGATAATAAGTACTGTTTTATTCATTGGTGTTAGGGGCTGAGGAGATAGTTCAGTAGAATAAACGCTTCCCTGGCAAGTGCAAGGGCCTGAGCTCAATCCCTGGTTCTGCCAAAAAAAAAAAAAAAAAAAAAAAAAAAAGAAGGAATGTACACACACACACACACACACACACACACACACACATGGTAGTGGGGAGAAAACCTTAGGAAGGAATGAAGAGGAATTATAAACCCAATAATCAATAGTGAGAACTTTAATAATCACCTGTATGGTCTACTTATTCAGTGTTGACTTTTTTCTTCAAAGCTTTGAGTTACTATCTACTGTAATTTTATTTTAGCCTGCATTTGATCTCCTTCAGCTCCCTTAAGGCAAGCCCACTGTGAATGACGTCCTTCCACTGCTTTCTAGGAGGCACGGTCTTGATTTCTCCTCCATTCTTGTCAGTTTAGCCAAGATGGCTCATAGTCTTAGTTTCTTTCACAATTTAAATATTTTATCTCATCTTTTGGTTTCCAGGGTCTCTAATGTAAACGGAAATTACCAAGGAAACGCAGAGGCTCCCTTATATGTGATGAGTCAGTTCTCTTTACTACTTTGAAACTTAACATTGCAGTGCCCCTGAGCACACCAGAGCCATTATCTGCGCTAGAGGCGCCTTGTGAACATGGACGGACTACAAGTCCCAGAGGGCACTGCGCACTTTCTCGGACTACAAGTCCCAGGGCGTCCGGGCGCAACATAAAAGTAAAAGGTCCTGCTGTTTTGGGGCGGGCTCCAAAACATTTCAGTCAGCAGTGCGAGGAATTTTTACTGGACTCAGCTTCCTCAGCGGGTGTACACCTGAGAGCGCCCTCTTCACCGGTCTCTGCTCCCGGGCCCTGCCGCCGGTGTCTCGAGGTAAGGGCCGCCGCAGTCAACACAATGGGGCCTGTCGCCTCCACGACGCTGGGAGGCGCTGTTTCCTCAATTGAAGGAAGCCGCGGGGAGGTACTCAGAGCACAGCCAACCGCCTAGCCGAGAAGGAACCCGGGCGCTGTCGGGGCTGTGGGCGCTGTCCCTGCCCGATGGGCAAGGGGGATCTGGTGGATAAGGGGCTCCCGCGCTCTCTGCGTTCCGCACCTGGCCTGGTGGCGGTGGGGCCCGCCTGAGGCAGCTTCCTACTGCGGAGGAGTCGGGAGCAACGGGGGACCCAGGCTGCCCAGCAGGTGTCGGGGAGGATGGAGTGAGCAGCTGGTGTTTGTCCCCATGAGAGCCTGGGATGCCTGAGCCATGTAGGCACCATTGAAAGGGCCTGTAACTTGGTTCGACCACAGAGATTTAGATTCTAAAAGTATGGGATGAGAGGTGGGGACCTGTGCTTAATAAGGTCCCCAGACAATTGTGTGGCTCACTGGAACCGAGGATTTCTTTCCGGAGTGAGGAGGCTGGAGGCTGGTGCAGAGAGAGTGGGCAGCACTGATACCAGGGTTCTGGGCTTGATAGGTGCGACAGTGATTGGTAAATGAGCCGGCTCTGCTGGCTATGACTCGGGTAGGAGGACCTGGAACCCTCCCAAACGTGGTTGGGGAGAAGAGTGCTTGGGTATTTCCAGCCTCTATGATAACACCCTGTTCCGTCCTCTGCTTATTTATATTAAATTGAAACCTACAGGAATTTTCCTGTAGTGAGTGCCCAAGACCACCTGCTGGAATATGCAGTTATGAGTCGGTTGGACCTTCTCACAATTCTGTGTTAGTGTGTGTGCTATTGCAGTGAGTAGCTTTTTTGCAATTCTTTCCACTCTGGTCCATCCTATTCATCTTCTTGCTAAATTTCAAAATCACTTGGGGGCCACCAGAATTTTCTGTACACTAGTCAAGCATATGTGTTCTTTTTTTTGACTTTTTGAGACAGGGTCTCACTATGCAGTTCAGGTTGGCCTTAAACTCACTTTGTAGCTCAGGCTGGTCTCGAACTCACAACAATCCTCCTGCCTCAGCCTCCCGAGTGCTGGGATTACAGGCATGCTCCACCACGCCTGGCTAAGCATATGTGTTCTGAACTAGAGTCTTAGAAAGATTCTTGATTCTGGATTTAGAAATCAGCAACCTGGGTAAAAGTCTGTCTGCTTTGTTATATCTGACAGGCCTTAGGTCTTTCTGCAGATTTGGGAGAGCTTTATATTAGGAGAATTTAAAAGTAAAGCAAAAAAACCTGTTAGGGCTGGCCAGATAGCTCAGGAGATTAAAGTGCCTGTTTAGGCAGAGCGCAGGGACCAGGGTTCTATCCCTGATGTGCTTTGCCCCTCCTCTGGGGGAACTGAGTGAGCCACTGAGACTGGGCTAGGTGGTGTGGGTTTGTATTGTAATCCCAGCACTTGGGAGGCTGAAAACAGGAGGATCCCTAGAAGACCTATCTACAAAGTGAAATCCAGTAGGCCCTATACTAAATACATCAAAAAAAAAACAAAAAAAAAAAAAAACCTGTTGCCCAGGCCCAGGGAGATAGCTCAGCAGTCTAAAAAAACCTGCTTAAACAAGCATAGCCAAGTGCACCAGGACCATGGTTCTGTTGCCCATGCCACATGCCAAGACAGGCCTGCCCCCAGGGTTGGCAGAGCCAGCCTCAAACAAAAGATTTTTTAAAAAATATTGCCCATGGATCCAGAATCACACCACCATAGGCACAAAGAGAAACATAGATCCTGTCCTCATAATCTTCAGGGACACACTGATTTGAGAAGGATTGAATGGAGTAGCCCTTGAAAGCCAGGACCTCAGGAGATCTCTCTCTGCACTGAGTGTCCTGGGGTGCTGTGTTCTGACTTACAGCACACACATGCCCTTACAGTTAGACCCTGCTGCTTCTCTGTGTGGCATTTACTGCAGGGACAGAGTGGCCTAGCACACTGGGCAAGTCATAATGCTGACCATTCCAAGTTGTGTCTTTGAGTCTTTGTGTTTGTTCTTTTGGCAGAACCGTGGATTGAACTCAGGCCCCTGTGCTTGCCAGGCAAGCAGTTGTTCCACTGAGCTATCTCCCTGGCCCCTCTTTGAGTCTTTTGGATTCACCTATTTTCTTGCAGAGCTGTAAACACCAAATTCAGTTTTCTGAAAGGGGCAGAAAATAGGTTTTGGGAAAACTCATCTCTAATCAGAAACATTGTTCACAGTGCAGGGACGTATATTTACTCCTAGAGGGCACACTTAGGGCAAGGTGGTAGTTTAGACTTGATACTTGATGTGCTGTCACTGCCCAGAGTGTGGAGAGGAGCTTCTGAGAAGGCACTGTGCACAGGACACGAGTTTTTCATGGAGCCTTAGTGGAAAGGGGAGCGGAGGTGAAAACCACTGGTGGTGGAGGGGCTTCTTGTGTGCTTGTGAGGGACCTTGGAAATAGATGGGGCAACATGGAAATGAGTGCTTCACAGACACCAGATGCTTGTCTCCATCTCTACTCCTCAGTAACTCCCCCAGATATGGTGTCTTTATGAGACAGTGGAGGCTATGTCACGTTACAGTGCTTCGCAGGGGAGGGATCCCCACACCACGGCCTCAGCAGAGCCCCTGTCCCCAAGGAGGACAGTACTATACATTAACTGCAGTGTGGTGTCCCGGAGGGTTCAGTGACAACTGGATGTACTTCGGATATAATGCGTTCAGCACACGTGAATTCTACCTGTATGCAGTTCCTGGTTTGGAGTTTTTCTTTGAGGGAGGAAGACAGGGTAGGGCAAGAGCAAGTAGGTAGAGGAGAGCACACAAGTTGTATTAGGTGCGATCTGAGGAGAACTGTGACCCCCTTATGGCTTCTCAGAAAAAGTAAGCAGGGTAAGAACAGGGTAAGCCCCACTGATGGGCAGACCAAGGGATGACATTTCCATGTGTGTGGCCCCTTGGCCCCTTGTTCTTATGTGGTGAATGTTTACCTGTCATCCAGGGAGGTCCTAGAGTAGGATCATTGTCCCAGCTGAGGAAGCAACCTGAGGTCTAAGTGAGTTGCTCAAATCCCTTGGAGAAGGGCCCTGCACCCAG
>PVKA01043336.1:0-16814 GCA_004027165.1 Ctenomys sociabilis | reverse complement strand
TTGAGGAAAGTAAGGTAGAGTTTGAAATTACATTCAGAGATGACTGACAGTGCTATCATTTTTAGGTTGACTGGAATTTTTTTTTAATGTCAAGATTTATAAGGTACATGCCATATATTATTTTTAGATATCAAGCATATTTTTCACATAATTTTTACAGGGAAAAATAAATTTTTAGAAACATTTATTTGAGACCAGGACACCCTTCCTATGGCATTTTTCTGAGCACCCAGTCAGTGTCTTTGGAACGCTTTAAATGCCTGATAAATGAGTACACTCAGCTTCATTAATGTGGATCTGAAGAGGGCAGCTCGGGACAATGCAGGATTTGTTTTCTCAACAGTCGTAACAGCAGTGCCTCCCAGGAGTAGATGATCATTGACTTTTCACCTTTCCAAAATTTGGACAGAAAGGTGTTTGGAATGCTAATAGCATTTGGGACTATAACCCCAAGCCCGCCTGGCCTGTTCTTAGCAGATTCCTCCCTTGCTTTGCTACTGGGGGTGGGTGGGTACACATTAGTTTCTGTTCAGAGAAATGCTAGCTCCACTGAAACAACACACAACCTTCAGCCCTTGTCTGCACAAATACAATCCATTATTTCCTTACCCACAGCCTATCTCCTTTCTCAAAGCCTAAACTGTGAGAGAGAAATTATGTGCAAATTGCCTGCTGCGCCTTCTCCGTGAAGAATGTTGGCTTTTGAAGATCCAGTGATCTCAACTCAGTGCTGGATAAGAAGTTGCTCTGACTCTTTGATCAGAAATACAACTTAAGAAACTAGTTACACACCGTCATTTTTCTCTTCCCCATGCAGGAAGAAGACCTCCATGGAATGTGGCAATTTTGTGCTCTTGCCAGAGCAGATTCTGACATCCAGGCCTAGCCTTGTAACTCACGCTTACTCACTCCCAGTTCAGGTCAACAAATATGTATTAAGATTTGTTGAGTATTGGTTATACTCCTGGATGAATACCATAAAAAAAAAAGATGAACCTGAATTTTTTCCCTGTTCTTAAGGAAGCCGAATGAGAGAAAATGTTGAAAACAAATAGGCCTAGGCCCCCGTTTCAGCTCTGCTGTTAACTTGTTGGGTGGGCCAGGCAAAACATTTTATCTGTGTAGGGCTCTTGTTTCTTGTTCCTAAGTTATAAAGTCAGGGATGAATAGTTTTGAAAATTCCTTCCAAAATTCTTTTTTTTTTTTTTTTAATGACGTTTACATGAAGTGGATATACAGATAAGACCTATCAGAAAATTTTATGACACTGAGCCATAGATTCCAGCTCAGGATCCAATATTCTAGTTCTACAAAAGTGGAAGGTGAAGTCATGATAGTACTCACTGGAGGTCCTACAACCACAGTCTATAAGCACTGTGGAGAAGCCATGGGGTAGGAGGCCTAACTGAGTGTTTTGGATACTCAAATCCTTTTATTCAGATTAGACTGTAGACTGGCCTCTACCATAAGCCCAGTGGACAATACAAAATGATCTGACCCTTCTCCCTCAGGTATCTCTGCAAAGGAAGAGGAAAGACAACTGTCCATGTATGAGAAAAAATGATATGAATTGTGTTCATGAGACCCATTTTACCAGAGAGAACTTGCTTCCGATAAACAGGGGATGCACAGATAGCAAAGAAATTACTCTTCCACTACTGACAGCCACATGCCTGTTCCTTTTTGGTTCCAGTAATACAATATCATTTGCATACTGCTATTGTCTTACTTTTATTGTGCTAATATCCTGTCTTGATATGAACCTGAACAGAAGGCTTTGGGCCACAGGAGTTGTGCCTTCCGTAATGAACAAACAGGAGGCACTGATCTTGGGGCAGTGTCTTGGAGGATCTCATAACAGGACGATGACGAGACAATTCCGGAGCAAGGCTCTGTGGCATTCTCTTCAATATTTTGTGCACGGGGATTGAAAGGAAACAGTCATCAAAAACTGAACTGCAAAACTTGTCTACACTGATAGTAACAACAGACTTTGAAGTCTTCTCCTGACATTTGAGAGCTAGGCCAGAAATCTCTCCTCAAGAATGGGCAGTTGGGTCAGTAAACAACTGCTGTGTAATAAATTATGCCAAATTCAGTGGCTTAAAAATAACATCTCTCCTATCTGTGGTTCAGCTGAGTGTTCCTGATCAAGACCAGATTGGGTTCATCTCCCCTGGGCTTACTCACATGTCTGGGGTCAGGTGGGGACTCTGCTCCAAACTGTTTGCAGCTGGGATACCTTCATCATGACACCTCCAAAATTCTGCATCCTCTTCTCAGCCTGAAAAGCTGGCCTGGGACATCTTTTCTACATGCCAGTGGAACCCCAAGGGAACAAACAGGGTGATATTTTGTGAAGAACTGAAATGCAAATACTGTCATCTATTTGGTTAAAATCACAAAGCTGGGTTCAAAATTCAAGGAGCAATAACACAAACTCCGCTTCTTCCGTACCAAGAACTGCAAAAGTCAAACAATGGAAGTGAGGATGGAAGGAAACAGGAAGAATTTAACATTAATGGAATCTATCACAGGTGACTAGAAAGAGCAATGTTTTTAAAACCTGTTTTAAAACAATCAGTAGGACTTTCGAGAGGGAAATGAAAATTCTCTCAACACAAGTCTATCATAGGAAAGCTATAATATTTATGTCTCTTGAATGTATTAGTCCTTTGAAGTTTATCCATGAACTCAAATCAAAAAGCCTAGGGTAGGGGTCAAGTTGGCTGTCAATGGGATAGCACTACCTTTCCACAAAGAAAGATGGCTACCTCTCTACCAGTGAATCCAGGAGGTCTTCCAAGCATGTGACATGTTAATCTATTAGGACTAGGGATTTTTCTGTCATCAAGTTAAAAGAATTGAAATGAAGTGTGTAAGATCTACTGCCAAAGAATATACAGAAAGAAGAGCTTTGTGTGGGAGGGTATTCTAGAATGAGCCACACTTAAATCCTTTCTTGGCAGTATTTTCATTAAATACAATACTTTATGAATTCTAATGTTATTGCCTCATTAGCATAGTGACAGGAAGTTATATTTCACTTTTCAAAATAAGATTACTTGTCTCTTCTTTAATGGCCTACTGCTTCTGGAGAGGACAGATGCAGAAAGAAGCAGTTGAGCCAGCAGAATAAGTGAAAGAAACTGATTTTTAAGAAAATGGACTCATTACCAGGCCAAAGGAACCTTTCAATTCCCCTAGTTTTCCCCTCACCCCACCCCACTCCTGCCCACTAGCCAAAGCAAAGATGCACAGGTTTAGTGACATGCCAGTGCAACAGACATAGGAAGCCTCAGCGAGTCCAGTGACCTTGTAAGGACACCTAATGAACAGCCAGCTCTCCAAAACACACAGGAGGTGGTCTATTATTCAGTGATTTACATCAAGTATATCAAGTGTGGAGAACGATGTTTTCAAGATTGGGTCATCTTTCCTTGGTTAGTTAAATCATAAGCCACAGATTTCTTGTAAGGATTTCATTTTAAAAAGCTATATAGACACACAGATAGTTAGGATAGATATACAGCTACTTTCTCTTAGCTTATTGAGAAGAAAGATTTGTACTATTATCATTTAGACAAAATATCATGTCTGAATCTTGTCCTGTGAATAACTACTGTGAAGACAAGAATATGCTATGGCCAAAGCATTGTAACTGCTCTACTAACCTGTTTTAAAATTGGGACAGGGGAGATGGCTCAGTGGAATAAGTGCTTCCCTGGCAAGCGCAAGGGCCTGAGTTCAATCCCTAGTTCTGCCAAAAAATAAATATATAAATATATACGTACATAGACAAGAGTCTTGTTGGGGACTGGGGAGATGACTCAGTAGAATAAGCGCTACCCTGGCAAGCACATCATTAGAACTGTTTTATTGCTATTTTATCTTTCTTCTTCATCAAAATAAATAAAAAAACAAAGAAAATTTTTAAAAATCACACATTTAAAAAAAAGCAAGGAACATCAAACAAAGTAGGAAAGGAAAGTGACAGCACTCAAGGGCTTACCATTCTGGTGTGGAAATCACCTTACTTAGGAAATCAGAACTCAGGGCAGCAGAATTCGTTCTTTGTGGTGTTCATTACATCTGCAATTCTTACTTTTTATCTGCAATGTTGCCTACATCAGGATCACCATGGAGGATTAGAAACAAGGCAGGCTAATTCCCTATTTTATTTCCAACACCCTGCACAGGGTACATCTCACGGTGGACACTCAATGATTTGTCAGACAAACACAAACCCTGCCAAGTCTCCTAAGAGAGTTCCTTCACCATTGCGGGTGCTTTCTTGAATATTACTCATTTAAAACATTTATAAAAAAATACTCGCTACATTTACAACCAAGATCACTCTCCTTGGATTTTGCTATATTTTCAGCATTCCTTAGGGATAATAGGATTTTTTAAATTGTACTAGTATAATAGTACAACTCTGAATCAGTTTTATAATAAAATTAAATCCAAACAAGGATCTAAAATCAGAAATTTGAAGGCTGTTTTTGCACAAAGACTTTATATGATGAAAATATTTTTCAGGAGTTATTTTTTCTTTTGACTCATAGTTTAATCAGAACATTTTAACATGCTCTATTTTACATGAAATGAGCTTATTATTTTTTTAGCTTCTTATTAACAATAGGAATATTAATTGATAGTCACCATGAACTACCATCCTGTGTCGCCTTTGGGATGTACAATTAATTATCATGATTTTTATTTTTATTTTAATTAAGCACTTAGGCAACACTTTACATATTTGATGTATTCTATAACCATTAATTACATAATTAATGTAGAAACATAAATTATACATGTTCAGGAAAAAAGTAATTTTTCACTTATGAACAATAAAGCTGTTAATGCCTAGATTTTCTCTTGGGGGAGTGGATTCTACCTATATGTAATAGGAAGTTCAAAAAACATTTTCCTATTGAGAATAGCAAAGTGGTAAATATTAACTAACAGGTTATAAGAAGGACATGTGGTAGATAATAAAAAAATGGGCATAATGTAGTTTAGAAACATCTGCTGCTTTAAGGAGCATATATTTTCAGGAGCTCACTGTTTCATACCTATCCCAGCTTCCCTTGGGTTGCTGGGTTACTGAAGGAGTAATGTTCTTGAGTTTTTTCTTCTTAGTAGGGAACTTGGGGAGGGAGGAAGGAGACATGATGTCCAATGAGTTGCCTCAGAAGAAGAGAAGGAGTGGGCATGAGATGTGGAGATGGGCAACGGAGGCTGCTATGAGGCCCAGAGAGGCCCAGATAAGGCTTGAGGTGTTGGCAAGTAGAGTATCCTAGGGAGACCCTCAGATGTCCAACAGCCTTGAATGATCGACTCCCTTATGCAAAGTGGCATAGCATTTGCATATAATGTACACAGGTCCCCTTTGTATACTTCGTCTCTAGATTTCTGGTAATACCCAATGCAAAATAAATGGTATGTAAATAGTTGCCATATTGTACTGCTTAAGAATTAACAAGAAGAATGGCAACACCCTCAGTACAAATGCAGTTTCTTTCCTGAGTATTTTCAGGTTGAAGTCATTGGATCCATGGATACAGAACCCTCTCGCTAGGGGAACTAGATGCATGTCTCAAGTCTGGACAGCTTGTTCTGTGGGCTCTGAAAGAGAAGTCACATTCTCAGGAGGCACAGTGCTGAGGGAGGACTCGCCTTGGCTGACAGGTAGCATTCCCAGGAACTATTCTTGATTTAATAAGTGCACTGGGAGACCCAAAGTGTGGCCCCTGAGCCAACACTTCCAGGAGTCAGTTATCAACCATGACAGATAAGTTCACTTGGGAGACAAGAAAAAAAAAATTGTACAAACTTTATAGGAGTCAATATGAAGATAATGAATTATTTCATGCAAAGCCCTGTAAATAGCAGCTAATATACAGTAAATTTTCAATCGATGATGTTCTTATATTTACCCTTTGTTGTAAACTGGGACATCCATAGAAATTATTGCACGAAAGGCCCCTGTCATTAGGATGCTCCCTAGAGAAAGATGATGGCTTTGCTGAACTGGTTTTCCAGTCATCAGCATGAATCTTGGGGTGAGGAAGCATACTGGAATAGAGTGCTCAGTAGGATGGAGACAAAGTAAACTTCCTAAATGAAGAGCTTGGAAGGAAATGGGGAGATTGCAATTGAAAAGCAAACTTCCCCAGTTCATCCCTGCTACCCCCAGATACCTGAAGGAAATAAAATATCCCTGGTACCACAGCATGTGCTGATTTTGGAAACATCCTTGCTGGCTAGCAGTGCTGCTAGGTCGTTTATAGCCATGATGCCAATGACATCATCTGAAGTCACGCACCATGGACTGTTTGTCACATGACCAGGCGGGCAATCTAGAAGACCTGTGTGCATGGAATCACAGTCCAGTGCTCGGAGAGCATTCCTAAATGAAATATGAAAATATAAACCAATAAAATTGAGCAAAAAAGAACTTCCCCTGAGGCTTACAGTATAATTGAAAGACAGCGAATCCCATCACTGACTTGGGTAAAACATTGTGCAGAGAAAACAGTGACTCCAATTTGAATTTGTTTTTTTTTTTGTTGTTGTTTTTTTTTGAAGAACAGGGGATTGAACTCAGGCCCTTGCACTTGCCAAGGAAATGCTTGTTCTACTGAGCCATCTCCCTGACTCCCTTCAATTGGAATTCTTTAGTATTAGGCAAAAATTTACTCTCTTGCCCTGAAAAGCCACCTGGCTTTGGGGGTCTTCCCTAACCCTTCTCAGCTACAGCTACTTAAGCTGTAAAATGTTATGTCATCTCTCCTAATCTCACAGGGTGGTTCCAAAGAGTAAATGAGATAACACATGCACTCTAACAGTCAGTAAATCAGAAGCACAAGGACACAAGTGATTGTCAGCACCATCAGGCTGACTAAATGCAAGTCAAGGCTTTTAAAGATGGGCCTGGGGGTCTCATTGGCAACAAGAATGAAGGGCTTTTAAGTTTACTTTCCAATTTTAGATGCTACCTTTAAGTGTTTTAACAAACTTTTGAGAGTGCTCTGCATCTGTATACTAAAGAGAGTGGGGAATATTTCTAGTAGTCCTAGTTAGCTTAGTCATTGGCTAGTGCACTGGAGGAAGGATCTGAAATCTTTGTTTTGTTGACTCTGTATTCTAAATGTCCACCTCCCTGGGCACAGATTCAAATGCTGGAGACCAGAGGTAAAGAGAAGGGAACCTTGAGTGGTTTTCTGAACACCCATGAGCTTTCTGACAAGCTCTGGTTCCCTCTGATCATGGGTGTTGTCCATAGTTTTTCTGGTTTTAATTACAGCTCAACTAAGAACTTTGTTCTCTTACCGATTCACTTCTCGGTTCCTCACAGACCTAGGCATCAAGGTGAAGCTTGTGATACACAAGGCGAAGCTTCTGGTATCGCTTCCCAAAAGAGATCCAATTGGTTCTCGGTGGTTCCAGGTGGCAGACCCGGCACATCAGGTTACACTGAGCTGGGGTGAGCAGGCATGTTCTCATAGCCACATCTGGGCCTCTGTGTTGCAAAACTCCAGACAGTGCTGTCAGTTTTGTGCTTACAAACAGCACAATGGCATCCTCAGCCAGCAAGGGTGTCTCCAAAGTTTCCACATGCCCTGTCGCCAGAAATGGCCCAATGAAGGCTGGGCAACCAGGACCTATTAATCATCAGACTCGTTTATGATATTAGGTGGAACGCTCTTAAATCCAGAAATGTTTTGGGTGCTTAATCATTTTAGGCTATAACTCTTCCCCTTCTCTAGGAACCTACAGTTTAGACACAGAGATATTATGATCAGATGTCATCACAATGGTACTACTTCCCTAACCCGGCCAAGGCAAGGAGGAGAGGGCTTACCGGCTTGTATGGAGTAAAGGATTCATTAACAAAACACTACCCACTGAGAGAAATTTTGTCTTTTCACATTTAGGTACATGCTTTTTAACATGTAGATAAATGTAACAAGTGCACTTTTGCATTTACAACCTCCTCTCAGTGTCCAAGGGGCTGGATAATAGGTAAGAAGACAAATAAGATGGATCAATTTATTTTGGCATATTTGATTATGAAAACTTAAAATTCAAAAGAAGAATCACTTTTGACATACTGGAGTTTATTTTATGGACTTCTTAAAGATCACAAGAAATTATGAATTCTTATCCCAGGCAAAAATATATGTGCTTGGGAAAAGGAGAAAAGAAGGAAGGAGCACCTTTTCTTTCCTTCTTTATATATATATATATATATATATATATATATATATATATATATATATATATATATAAAGATATATATATATATATATATATCCAGTCATATATATAATATATATAAATTTCTCTTAGTTCATTGAAAAGAAAACTTTGTGCTAATATTGTTTCGACAATTAAACTTCTATATCTTGTACTCTGAGTAACTAAAGATCATAATATGCAATGGATTAACCATTTTACCCTCCTATTATTTTGTTTTGAAATTTTGTGGGTTTTTTCTCTTTAAAATAAAAATAAGGTGTGTGCATTCCTACACCTATGTACACGGGCAACCATGACTGAGCCTAGAATTCTGCTCTTTGACCCTGGGCCTTCAGGGATTCTACATGAGAAAGTGACGTAGGAATTATATTTTACCCCTTGGAAATTATATTTTTGCCTGTTGCTTCTTAGGAGAAGAATTTGCATCTCTCTGGGAGCTCCCCAAGAGTAAGGCCCTCGTTTGCCTTTCTAGCATGGTAGGACCCCATGAAATGCCAAGTATGGGGGTAATAAATAACTTCAAGTCAAATAAGTGAATATTGAAAGTCTGATTCCCAGGACAGATACAGAACCAGCCTTTCCCGACCATCTCCAAGCTAAAAATGAAACATGTTTTGAAGTATTTTTCTTCTCTTGTAGGAAGCACAGAACAGATAAGCAAGACCTTTCAGCAACTTTGCTTGAAGGATGGTGGAAATTTCTCCACTCTAATAAATAAACAAATAAAAATCTGGCTCAAGGAGGAGTTGCCAAGTCAGGAAGAAATAGTTTCAAACATGCAAACAGACATCACAAATCCAGATAAAATGACATTTTTGGGGAGGTGCAGATGCCATGAACATGAAGGGGACAGAGAGAGCCACCTTGGAAGGCCATGAAGGGAGGTTCTCCATAAAGCCCCCACACTGCCTTCCAATGGATTGATTTGGGAAACATGCCTGCCTCCTCCATCCTGACCAACCACCCCCTCAGCCAAAACGAACAGACACACAGGAATGTGCTGTGAGCAAGTGTGAATGTTACAAGGGGCCTTTTTATGAGATTTCTGGAATCCCAGGGGTGCTCCAGCCCCACAGCTGGGATACACAGGCTGAGACAAGCCTTGGACATGAACTCAGAGGCTCTTTCAGGCAATGGTTCAGATTTGGGAAAGTGGAAAATACCAGTGAGGAGGCTTCTGGGAGCAGTTAGAAGGGACAGAGCAGGAATACAGCAGGAGGGCAGACCCTCCCTCCCCCAGAGCAGAAGGACAAGCTCGGGGTCACCAATTTGGCAGGAAATAAGACAGAACATGCCTACTGCCTAGTTTAATCAAACCAAAGGGGGTCTCTGGTGGTGCAGAAAAGTGAAAAGGATTCAGTTTGCCATCTGCCCTTCTGAGTCTGAATGGGTGGGACTTGGTCTCCCAGGGCAGAGGTACGACTGAATCATCTACATTTCTGCAAACCCAAGCTCTCTATCAACCCCTTGCAAAGATGTCTGTGATGATTTGACTTTTCAGAGTTTGAAAGACTATGTGTTCGTGGTTCATAATAAGTACAAGGCCTTGGGCAAAGAATCAATTGTAGCAATATGGTGTATTCCCCATTTGTGAATTCAATCATCATTTACTGAACATTGGCTTTGAACAAAAGTGAATAAAATTCAATTCGTTTGCTCTAGGCATGTGCAGTCTGGAGAGGCTCCTAGATATAAAACCAAGCAATTATATGTCCCCAGAAATGACCCCGGGGGACACAGAGTGAAGAGTGCAAATTGTTATTACAAAACTCAGAAAGGCTTCATGGAGGAGGAGTCATTTGAATTAAATTTCTCTTTCAAATGGGAAAAGGACAGAAGAAAATATCACATGTTCTACTTGATTTTCAGAGGCTCTAAGAATGAATGCATACATGAGCATAGAGATTCAGTCCTGGGACTTACTTGGAATGGAAACGTGTCCATGTAAACCTTGTCATGGTGGTTGGTCAGCTTGTCCAGTATGTCCTAAAAGTCTGTATTGGCTCTGAGAAGGGCCAACTGAGGCCTGGCAAGCACTGTATTTTCCCCGATAAAGGAAAATAAGAAGGTGAGGTATAGGGTGGTGACAGTTTTTAAAATAGAAATCTTGCCCAGCTTCAGATCCAATGAGAATGTCCGATGTCCTCAAGGCCAGGCACTCTGCAGAGGCTGAGCTGAGGCAGGGTTCTACAACCTGCGTGACCCAGGGCAGGCTGCTTATGTTCTCCCAACCTGTATTTCCTTAAGAGGGCAGAGGTGGCAACTTCATTCACAGCACAGGGTTATTGTGAAATGTACAAGCAGGGGTGTTTGTAGGAACCCAGGATCTGTCTGCACAAGTCAGCGCCCTTCCCTTTTAATGTGTTATAGGATTTAGATTATTTTTTCTGAGCATTAAAGGGTGACATTCATACTGAGCTACATCCTCAGCCTTTTATTTTATTTTATTCTTTTCAGTCAGGGTCTTGCTAAGTTGCCCAGGCTGGGCTCAATAGGTCTAGTGTCTTTCATCCCCAAACTGTCGAGCTATTCTTTTATTTCCTATCCCAATTTCCATTTATATGGAGTATAAAGAAAACTTTATGCACTTGAGTCGATTTCACTGGAACCACATTTGATACCTAAGTGAAGTACACATGCCCCCATGCGGGTGGCAGTTGTGGGCGTCATCTGTGTATCCCTCTTCGCCCTTGCCAATTTCTAACTTTAGTATGTCCCATATATGCTTTCCTGAAAGTGCTTTTACGCGTCCATAAAAATATGGATTTTTAAAATTAACCTTGACCACCAGAACTTGAGGGAAAAAAATATGGTGGTGGCAAAGATTTGAAGTCTTCTAGGCCTAGATCAAGCTATGAGAAATGCCAGAGTGTGTGCTTGCTAGGACAGTCTTCTCAGAGAGGAGGTGTCATAATGGGTGTCTGCCCTCATCTCCCTGCCAATAAACTTGTCAGTGAGCTCATTGCATCCAAAGGGCAGGGATGTGCTGAGGACAACCGATGGGAGACATCTTCAGTCTTTATGTTTGAACTATAAATGCTCTTATGAAGCACCAAGACTCCTTCATACTACTTGATAAGACAGTTTCCTGGGACTCTGCAGACGTAATGGGCACGATGGAGAAGAGACCTGCTTGGGGCATCCTCCCAGTGATGCTGAGACCAATCATGCTTTGATTTTCATCATCCATTGCTGACTGCCTGCACTGAGATGTCCATCTACAGGCTCATGTTTCTGGGATGAAGAAGTGGCTTAAAGAACTGAGATTAGGCTGGACGGGAGGGTGAAGTCACCGTCCATGGAGAGCCAGCTTTCTGCAAGAGATGAACGGTCTAAAGTGTGCAGCATTTAGGGTGAGGGAATTCCAGGCATCTGATGTCAAAACAGAATAAGAGATCAGAATCATGCTGAGTAGACACATTCTAAAAAAAGGGGCCAGAGCAAGCCAGACAAGAGCAGAGAGCAGTGTGGTCATTTCCAGAAATGTCTTGGCTGTGACAGGGCTCCTCAAAGGAGTTTGCCTGGGGTGCTAGATGAGAGGAAAACAAGATATCAGATGCCTAGTCAGAGAAGAACAAGGCTAACCTTGGCACAGGTTTACAGAACTCTCTCAGCACTTGGAAATCCCAGCATGCATCACCTATCTATCACTTAACTCTGATCATAAACACCCGCCACCCATCACAGGGGTTTGAGGAGCAAAACCGGGCATCAGAGTGTCCTGCACACTTCGGATATTAATCTTGACAGAAAAATCTTTAGCATTGTATGGATTAGTCAATGTAAATTCATTAACTACTTGTCATGACTGTAATATAATCTGCCCTGACCGTAAAGACTCGACAGCACCATGTTAATCGAATCTATGCAGAAAACAACACATTTCTGTTTAAACTCAACAGCTGCTTCTCTTGCTCCATAAGAAAGAGAAATAAAAACGCTCCTTTGGACATCCCTGAGAGGGGCCAAACTGCCTGCCAAAGGGCCTCTCAAACTCCAGCAGCAACAGTGTGAAGGTGCCTTTCATTCCCAGGCAAAACACACACCCTCGCAACAATGGAAGTCCGTCCATCTCCAGTCTCCATTAGCGAGAAGTTCACAGATAATAAAGCAGGATGTATTCTGCAGGACTGAACATTTTTCTCCCAGGATGAGTAATTACCAAGTTTTAATCATGCTCATTAGCCAGCCATTAGAGTCCTGTCCAGCCTTTCACCACCAGAGACAAGCCGGGAGAATGATTGTGGTCAGGGGCTGCACCCGACCTGGTGGGAGACTCGGCCATCTGTTCTGAGTTGTAACCCCCTGGATAAAGCACTTTGGTTTATGGCTACAGCAGACTTAGAGCCCCAGCCCAGAATCTCTCTCTCTCTCTCTCTCTCTCTCTCTCTCTCTCTCTCTCTCTTAGTTTAGGTTGAGCCAGGCTTAAGCCATCCATAACTGGGAAGAATAAGAATTTGCATTCACTAAAACTAGAAACAAGCCAGCAAAGGGAAGTGCTTGGATTTCCATAGTAGGGTGCATGAAGGAGCCTTATTTAATGTCTTTGCAAAAAGAAATACAATGGGAAGGACTCTTACTTGATCTGTCTTCTATTCTCAAAGCAGCTGCCACCAAATAAAGCCGTTCAGGCCTATAAGGACAGAAACACAGAATGCTTCGATTTCTAACATCTTACTACCTGTTTGCCATTCTCCATCTTTTCCTCTTTGTTCTCTAGTTGTCTCTGAAAGGGCTGTTCTGTCTTCTCTCATTCAAGTGTGTTTGAATTGAGTTGAGTACACAACAGAGGGCTCCCTACCCAGTAGGTGATTTATAAGGTTTTATTGAATGATGGAACACTACACATATATTTTCTTAGGTAGGAATTATGACTATAAAGTGATGCTGTTAAGATCTAGCATGGGATTTTCTTGTTCCATCCTCAAGTCTAGTACTCCAAAGCACTCTGCCTGGAGGAAGCTGTGACCTTACTTGCCTATGACCTTACCTTTAGCTTCCTTGTTTATAACCTACTTGTTTAGAATTATGTCTGCACTGTCAAAAAACAAGTAAATAAAGAAGGTTTTCCCTTACTTTCTTTGTGACAGTCCATATAAAATCCCTGGTCCTGTGTCTGCCTTTTCCTCAGAGGCAGGTTCTGCTTCAGTGGTAACTTTTCCTGCAGCTCTTCACTTAAAGAACCCCCTGCACCATTCAACACAGCAAGCTGGGTCAGCTGGGTAAGCACTTGACCTCTGACAAGGTTCCTCCCCACTCCATGGTGGGAGAAGTCAAACAGGGCCAGGAGCGACTAGACTCCCAGGGGACCCTAGGTATCTTAGTCCGGATGAGTGAGGAGTATCTGAAGGGGAAATAAAGGAATAGCTGTGTAATGCACTAGGTCAGCCCATGGCTCATGTGAAGAGTAGCCCAAGAATCAGCATCCTACATCTACAGCTTGATGTAGTCCAGAAAAACTAGGAAAAAATAGTCATTATTGTGCACCTATCTGTGTCCATTGAAACATATCTATTGAAGCTCCAACTCTCAATATGAATGCATTTAGGAGGTAATTAAGGAAGGGTGTGGTTGGGAGTGGAGGGGAGGGCCCTGATCTGCTAGAATTGAAGGCCCTACAGAAGTGGAAGAAAGACCTCCCTTTCTCCTTACACACTCAGAAAAGATCATACGAAGACAAGCTAGGAAAGAAGCCCTCACCAAAAACAGACCAAACTGACTCTGTGGTGTAGTTTGACCTCTAGACTGTTGACCTCTAGAATCACGAAAAAATTAATTTTCATTGTTCAAGCTAAGTATATCGTAGTTCGCTGAGCAGCCCAAGCTAACTGACTCAGCTTTGCTGTAGTTCCAGAGTAGCAAGAGACTGAGGTAAAATCCAATCTCTAGAACAGGAGACTGCTTAGTGTAGGGCATGAGTGGGCTAAGAGTGGAGGAGGTGGCAGACAAGTGACATCACTGGTGGTGGCACCTGTCTCTTAAAGAGTCCTTCTATGGAGACAAATAGCATACAGGCCAGGGTGGCCCTGGCTCCTCAGAACCCCTTGGCTGTCTCACACTGAAATCACCTCAGAAAGACCACTCTGGATGAATATAAGCTGTTGGGCTCTCATCTGCTCATGTCAGTGTTAAGATTAGAAATTAGATTACAAGCAGTGCTGGATTATGAGAGAAAAGCAATAAGGTACTATAAATCAACATTTAACTCCAATCCTTCAAGGAAACACCAATTATGAGGGACATTAAATGTGATTTACTTGGAGAATGCTGTTGGCAAACTGCGGGTCCTATGTGATTTAAGCATTTCTCACTAAGGCCTTCACTATCAATATAGTCATAGGACAGAAGGAAAATGACAGGGCCTTCTCCTAGCAGTCCTCTGCTCCATCCGTGTGCCAATCAATAGGACTCTCCCGCCCATTCACATCCATCCCTACTCTCACCTCCTACCACCACTTCCAGAGGCTGGATGTTGGCAAGGACATCAAAAAAGGACACTTACTTTGTATGAAGCTGGGAGGGTCCTGGGGATCTTACCTGCCTCAATTTAACACCAAGGCACCGAGGCAGGCAGAGCCCCTTACATTTCCACAGTCCCTGAAATCCTACTGGCACGTGATTTTTTTTCCCTTCCACCTCTGATTTTGATGTTCCATGTAAGAGAGTGCAGTGTAAGAGAACACAGGGAAGAAACCAGTGAGCTCCTACTCGGTGCCAGCCCCTGTGCTGGATGTTGCCTATCATACTGTAGTGTCTAACTTCCCTGTACAGCTGTCTTGGTCACTTTTCATTTGTTGCTGGGACAAAATACCTGACACCCGAAATGAAGGAAGGAAAGGTTTATTTAGCTCACAGATAGCAGGGGTTTCAGTCCAGACTCATCTGGCTTTGAGGCAGAGTAACCATCACACGTGGCAGAGGGCAGCCAGCCGTTCATGACCATGAAGGCAGAACACAGCAAAAGCAAAGGAGAGTAAGAGGCGGCAGCCTCAGCACCTAGCGAGCCTCTCCTCTTTCCACACTGACTATAAAGACCTGAGCTCCTCCATGGAAATCAGCCTTCCTCAGCTCCTATTACATCCTTTCTGTGCTGGGTCACTCTAGGATGGGCCCTCATGGCCTGCCCGGGGGGGGGGGGGTGGCTCTACATCCCAGGGAGTGGAATTGCTGAGCCAATTGAGTTAAACTTTTGACTTCTCAAGTTGACACAGTGAACCAGTCATTGCAGCGTCCTGTGTTGCTTTTCTAGGCATAGTCTAGGGATAGGGAAACTGAGGCTGAGGAGATGACACTTGCTGTAATGTATGTAGGCCATAAACAGGCAATGTGAGGTAGGAACCTAACCCTCTCTGGTTCCAAGACTAATATTTATTTTAAAATGGACTGAATTCCAGAAACAAGACAGTAGGTAATAAATATTACAGGACAGGTGACAATGATACCTCCCGTACTGCCATGATTGCTGAGTTCAGTGAGGTCACTTACAATTATCACAGAAATGCTCTCATCCTTGTTCTTCGGTAAGATTTTCCCTTCCTATAATTAATGGAAGTTCCTTTCAAGACCAAGGTTTCTCCATATCTCATTTTTTTCTAACATTTATGAACTAGTAAACAGGTGTGAGTGGCACAAATTTTGTCTTTACATTTAAAGGTAGTGCAGTTAATTTCACCAAAAATATTGAGTTCTCTACTCTGAAGAAAGAAAAATAAGGGAAAGAATAGTGAAACTTTTCATCCTTGCAACTGATTCCAAGAAGATCAAGAAATAGAAGCAAAAGATCGGACAGTGGCTGTCCAAACCCTGGGTCTGTGTTGGGGAAAGACTACAATAACAGAGTTCTGTCCACTCCAGGTGGCTCCTCTGTAAGATTTGGGGAGCTCCTGAGGCCGACAGGGATAACTGGAAATCCTGGCTCTCTTCTCACTAACAGACTAACCTTGGTAACTTCCATCACTGTTATATGCTTCAGTTTTCTGGCCTTGAAAATTGGGATAATAACAGTAGTGCTGTTATGAGGCTTAATAAATTAATGGACATAATGCATACAGAACAAAACCAAAACATAACTAGCCTGCAAGCATTGCTAGTCCTTATTAGGGCTATGTGACTATTGCTGTAGTTCTTTGTTACAATCACTTAATTGACTGTTTCCCCATTTGATGGGAGATAATGATATGATGGGACAGAAGGGGATGGGCTCTTTTGGTGTTAGAATCTTAGAGTTTAAGAGTCTTAGACTATTTTGGAATGAGATGTGAGGGGTAGGAAGGACCAAACCAATTTAGGTTCTCTCTCTGTGTCTTTGTGTCTCTCTGTCTCTTTCTCTGTCTCTCTCTCCCTTCCTCTTCTTCTTCCTCTTCTTCTCCTCCTTCTCCACCTTTGCTTCTTCCTCTCTGTCTCTGTCTCTGTCTCTGTGTCTGTCTCTGTGTGTGTGTGTCTCTCTGTCTCTCTGTCTGTCTGTCTCTGTCTGTCTGTCTCTGTATCTCTCTGTGTCTCTGTCTCAGTCTCAGTCTCTGTCTGTCTGTGTGTGTGTGTGTGTGTGT
>PVKA01043335.1:0-16814 GCA_004027165.1 Ctenomys sociabilis | reverse complement strand
TTAAAAGCTTCTTTCTGCTGCTAAACTATTTTGTTTATTTATTTATTTATTTATTTATTTATTTATTTATTGTAGTGTGTGTGCGTGTGTGTGTGTGTGTGTGTGTGTGCAGGGTCTCACTATGCAGCTCAGACTAGTAGTGATTCTCCTGATTTCTGCCTATCTAGTGCTAGGGTTACAGGCATCCGTCACCACACCAGGACTCCATCGCCAGCTCAGTGCATGAGCAATGGGGCCAGCATGGCATGTAGTGCCATGGATCGAACCCTGGCCCATGCACTTACCTAAGCAAGCACTTAGGGCCCCTGAGCTATACCACTGCCAGTACCACTAAACTATTTTAAAAATAAACACACCTAATTAAAACTGGGTTCGAAACTTGAATAAGTATCCATTCTCAGAAAGCATACAAATGACTAATAAGCAGAAGAATAATGGGAACTATCTAATTACAATGATCACTATGTAAATTTAAAAACTGCAATGAGTATACCTATTAGTATACTTTAAAAAAGAAAATAAGTAGTTTAGGTCAGTTATGGGTACCCTTATGGATACCTGGAAATATGAAATGGTACACTGAAGAAAATATAAAAGGTACACTGGATGCAATCATTGAAAAAGAAAAGTATGTATAGAAATGTCATGTAATCTGAGCACTTCAGACTGCATTTGCAGCTAAAACAACTAAAATTAAGAATGTGGGGCTGGCGATATAGCTCAGTGGCTTGAGCACCTGCCTGGCAGAGACAAGGTCCTGAGTTCAATCCCCAGCACCACATGCTGTGCGTGCCCCAGAACTGGGCATGGTGTCCCACAGCCTATAATCCGAGAGAGGCTGAGACAGAAAGATTGCAGTGAGTCTGAGCTGCATAGCATGAACCTGTACCCAAAAAATAAAAATTTCTAAGAAAAAGTTTTAAAGAATGTAAATAATCATTTGTGCCCCCGTATTTATAACAGCATTATTTAGAAAAGTCAACAGCTAAAAATAACCAAAGTAATTGGAAGCAAGTAAATAAATCAAAAACTATTGTGTATGTATACAAGGAATATTATTTACTCTCAAAAGGAATAAAATTTGAATACATGTCAAAATACAGATGAACCTAAAGACATACTAAATAAAATATGACCTGTACTATGTGATCCTACTTAGAAGAGAAGCCTACAATATGCAAATATTTAAGGGCTGGCCAAATAGCTCAGCAGATTAAAGCGCCTGCTTAGAAAGATACAGGAGGTGGGAGTTCAATCCCCAGGCCTGCCATGCTGGCCCTGCCCCCAGAGAGTGCAGAGACAGAGATTGAGACTGGGTGTGGTGGTGTGTACGTGTAATCCCAGCACTTGGGAGGCTAAAGAGAAGAATCACTATGAGTCCAATCAGTGCAGTGAGACCTTGCGTACCTGTACGTTGTCCTAAATACAAAAAAAGAGAAATGATACATTTACATACTGCAAGTAGAACAGTGGTTTTAAGTAACTAGGGAATAGAGTTAGTTTAACAGGTAAAGAGTTTCAGTATTTATGATGAACAATTTTACAAATGGGTCATGTTAATATTTGTACAATAGGCCCAGCCAAAGCAACTGGCCTGAGACACCAGGGCCAACTCCACCATCTTCCTCAATTCCACCCATGCCCACCCGGCCAGATTGACTGGCCTGAGACAGCAGGGCCCACTCCAGCAGCCTCCTGGATCCTGCCCCCAAGCCCTGCCAATGACTGGGAATTTGCACAACTCGCCAGGCTTCCCAGATCTGTGACGGTGTGGTGAGTCTGAGGGAGAGCCTTTGGCTTCTTCCCATGCACGATACCCAGATCCCTGCCCCCAACCCTCCAAGGGAGTGACAGGCCTGAAACCTTAGGGCTCAATCATCAGAAACTCCCCAGAACCCCTGCACTAAAACCCGCTGAGCGAGTGGGAATTTCCCCAACTCTCTGGACATGAAAGTTCGGTGAGTGTGTGGTGAGTCTGAGGGAGAGCCTTTGACTTCTCCCTGTGTTCGCTGCAACATACAGAACCTCAGGCTCCAAGACATCCTAGCCAGAGACCTACCTGAGACTCCTCACACAGAACTACCTGGCAAGTCCCTATAGCCACTGCCCCCAAGCCCACCATGGGAGCAAGAATTTTTGGTGATTCTCCTAGCATTCGATCCACCCCCGCCAGGCCTGGTGAGTGTAAGGGAGAGCTTCAAAGGCCACCAGTGCTCCCCTAACCAGGGACCCAACAGGGGGGAATCACAGGAGCTGCAGTAAAAAGGAACTGAACACAACAGCTAGATCTAGACCAGGCATAACTGGATAATCTCAAACTTAATAGACTGGCACCCGAATCTCATTACGTGCTAAGGCTATAGCTGCCCCAAAGCTCTACACCAAAGGTCAGAGGTCAGTACTACACAAAATGACAAAGATGAGGAGAAAAATGCAATCTCAGATCTCAAGTCCACCAATAAGTGCAGAGGTCACTAGCTCAGCAGAAATGAATGAATTAACACAAACAAGAAGCAAAAGAACAACAGCAGAAATGTATAGAGGAACTCAGAAAAGAATTAATTCCTGAAATAAAAAAGAAATATGTGAATACATAGCATCTGAAACAAAGAATCAAATCCAGAAACATCTGGGGGAAACCCTATACTCACTCAGAACAAGTGCAGAGAACACTATTCCAGCTGGAACATATGAATTAACAGGATCTGAAGGAAAGAAACAACAACAGAAACTCAAGAGGAACCCAAAGCAGAAATAATTTCTGAAATCAAAAAAGAATTCTTGGAAATCATACCATCTGAAATACAGAAACAAGTCCAGAATATACAGAGGAAACCCAATTTGAAAGAAACTCTGCAGAAAAGGAATTAATAGGTACCTCTAAAGAAGACATGGATAAAAATATAGAGGAGATCTTAAATATGATGGAATTTTGGAATGAGCAATACAGAAAAGAAATAGAACACATTAAGCAGAGTCAAAGAGATATAGAAGAATTAAAGTACCAATCATGAGTCTAAAAATCTGTCTGAGTGAAAGCGAAGACCGAGTTTCAGATCTTGAAGATGCTGGAGCAGCTAGTGAAAAAGGTGAGAAAAGATCTTTTAAAAACAATGAGAAAGCAGGAAAAAATAATCCATCACATGGAAGATGACACCAAGATGCACAATGTGAGATTAATTGGCATTAATGAGAATTCAAGAGTCAATACAAATGATATAAAAAAGAATATGGGCAGAAGTAATTGCAGAAAACTTCCCAAATATGAGGAAAAAGCAAACCAACATTCAGGTAACTGAAGCATACAGAACACCAAATAATTTCAACCCAAGTAAAAACATAGAGATGTACATTAGTCAAGATCCGAGAAATCAACACAAGAATAATATACTAAAAGCTGCTAGAGAGAAGAAGCAGATCACGTTCAAAGGAAAACCCATCATAATTACAGCCGACTTCTCTAGACAAACCATAAAGGCAAGGAGAGCATGGAGCAGAGTTCTTCAAGTCCTTTAGGAAAACCAATTCCTGCCCAGACTATTATACCCTGAAAAACTCTCTTTCAAGTTTGATGGAGAAGTGAAATACTTCCACGACAAAGAACAACTAAAGAATTTTATGATGACAAAGCCATCCCTATGCAGGCCACTGAAAGATGTTGTAGAGAGAGACAGCAATGACCAGAACTCCACCAATGAGAATGGAAGGAATCCACAGGATAGACAATTAAACACAGGATACAAAGGAGTAAACAACAGCAGGTAAATACCATGAAAAGCATAAGTCAACACATTTCAATTATAAGCATCAATGTAAATGGACTCAATTCACCAATTAAGAGAAATAGACTGGCACAGTGGATTAGGAAACAAAGTCCTACAATATGCTATATAGAAGAAACACACTTCACTCAAAAGGACATTCGTAGATCAAAGTCAAAGGATAGAAAACAATACTATATGCCCCAACACCTCTAAAGAAAGCAGAAGTAGCAATTCTGTTCTCAGACTATCTCAACTTCAAGCCAAGAATGATTAAATGACACAAAGAAGGCCACTATATATTGGTTAGGGGAAAAGTTCAAGAACAAGAGGTGACACTCATAAATATCTATGCACCAAATACAGGAGCACTCAACTATGTAAGACAAATGTTACTGGACATGAAAGACCTAATATCTAAAACCACAATCTTAAAAGGAGACCTTAACACTCCCTTATCTCAAAAATATAGGTAAACCAGACAAAAAATTAGCAGAGAAGTAGCAAACTGAACCAGAGCTTGGAACAAATGGACCTGGTGGACATATACAGTGTTCCACCCAACCACAGCTGAATACACATTTTTTTTCAACTGTACACGGCCATTTTCCAAAATAGACCATATACTATTCCAGAAGTCATGCTTAAGTACATGCAAGAAAACAGAAACTATCCCAAGCATATCATCTGACCACAGTGCAATGAAACCAAACGACAAAAGAAACCAGCAAAACCCGCTAAATTCATGGAAATTAAGCAACACCCTACTCAGCAATGAATAGGTCACAGAAGAAATTAAACAAGAAATTCAGCAATATCTACAATTCAGTGAAAATTCAAGCACAAATTACTGGAATCTATGGGATGCAATGAAAGCATTTCTTAGAGTGAAAATCATAGCTATGAACTCACACATTAGGAAAAGAGAGTGGGAACAAATAAACACCCTCACATTGCACCTCCAACATTTAGAAAAAGAAGAGCAAATGAAACCCAGAGTGAAAAGACAGAAAGAAATCTAATAAAGATTAGAGCAGAAATTAATTCAATTGAGATGAAAACAATTCAAAGAATCCACAAATCAAAAAGTTGGTTTTTTGAAAGACTAAATAAAGTTGATAAGCCTCTAGCCAACGTCATCAAAAAAAGGAAAGAAAAAATTAAAATACAAACAATAAGAAATAAAAAGGGTGAAATCACCACAGACCTACAGGAAATCCAGAAGATTGTCAATAGCTACTTTGACAATCTATGCTCACAAAATAGAAGACACAGATGAAATGGACAGATTCCTAGCAAGGTACAAATTACCAAAACTGAACCAAGAAGATACAACAACTCTCAATAAGCCAATAACAGCCAAGGAGATACAAAACATAGTAACAAGCCTTCTGACAAAGAGAATTCCAGGTCCTGATGGATTCATAGCTGAATTCTACAAGAAATATATAGAAGATATAATCCGTACACTCCTCAAACTCTTCAAGGAAATTGAAAAGGAAGTAGTCCTCTCAAAATCCTTTCTGGAGGCAAGTATTATACTGATTCAAAAACCAGGGAAAGACACAACTACAGGCCCATCTCCCTGATGAACATAGACCCAAAAATACTCATTAAAATTCTAGCAAATAGAATACAGCAAATCATCAAGAAGATCATACACCATGACCAGGTAGGATTCATCCAAGAGATGCAAGGATGGTTCAATATTTGAAAATCTATAAATGTAATACACTGTATCAATATTCTGAAATTGAAAAACCACATGATCATCTCAATTAATGCAGAGAAAGCTTTTGACAAAGTCCAACACTGATTCATGTTCAAAGTCCTACAGAAAATTGGAACAGATGGACTCTACCTTAACTTGATAAAAAGCCATCTATGACAAACCAAAAGCTAATATAATCTTAAATGGGGAAAAACTGAAAACTCTTATTCTAAAATCAGGTGCAAGACAAGGACGTCCTCTAACACCCTCCTATTCAATATAGTTTTGGAATCATTAGCAACAGACATTAGAAAAGAGGGAGAAATAAAGGAAATAATAATAGGTAAAGAAGAAGTTAAATTATCACTATTTGGAGATGACATGATACTTTACTTGGAAGACTCCAAAAATTCCTCCAAGAAACTACTAGAATTGATGTGGAAATTCAGTAGTATAGCAGGATAAAAGTCAATACTCAAAAGCATATAGTGTTCCTCTACACAGATAAGAAATACACTGAATGGGAAACAATACCTTTCACAATAGCACCACAGAAAGTGAAATACCTTGGAATTCACTTAACCAAGGAAGTCAAAGATCTTTTCACAGAAATTTACAACACCCTAAGAAAAGAGTGTATAAAGGATTTTAGAAAATGGACAGATATTCCATGCTCCTGGATAGGAAGAACCAACATCGTGAAGATGGCCATACTCCCAAAATTGCTGTACCAATTTAATGCAATCCCTATCAAACTACCACCAACATGCCTCCCAGACCTAGAGAAATCGTTCCTAAAAATTATTTGGAACCACAAAACGTCTAGAATAGCAAAAGCAACCTTGACCAATAAAGACAGGGTAGGAGGCATCACAATTCCTGACTTGAAATTATCCTACAAAACCACGGTAATAAAATCAACATGGTATTGACAATGAAATAGACCTGAAGATCAATGGAATAGATTAGAGGGCACAGACACATCTATGAACACACTCAGCCATCTGATGTTTGATAAAGGGGCCAAACAAACTCACTGGAAGAAAGATAGACTCTTTAACAAATGGTGCTGGAAAACCTTGCTTTCTACATGCGAAAAACTAATACTTGACCCAGCTATATCACCATGCACTAAGCTAAAGTCAAAACGGATTAAAGATCTAAACATTACAACAGAAACACTCAGTCTCCTGGAAAAGAAAGTAGGAGAAACTCTTGAAGACATAGGGGTAAGTAAAGAGTTCATGAACAAACATATATTTGCATGGGAAACACTTGAAAGAATCAACAACTGGGATGAACTCTTATTGAGGAGTTTCTGCACTTCAAAATAAATTGTCAACAAAGTGAAAAGACAACCCACAAATTTTGAAAAAATCCTAAGTGCAATCGGACAAAGGTCTGCTATCTAGAATATATAAAGAACTAAGATATAACTGGGCCCTCAAACTTAAAGACCCAATTCAGAAATGGGCATCTGAGATGAATACACACTTCTCAGAGGATGAAATTAAAGAAGCAAATAAATATATGAAAAAATGTTCCACATCACTAGCCATCCATGAAATGCAAATAAAAACAACACTGAGATACCATCTCACTCCAGAGAGAATGGCTATCACAAGGAAATCAACCAACAATAAATGTTGGAGAAGGTCTGGGGAAAAGGGAACACTTCGCCACTGCTGGTGGGAATGTAGACTAGTACAACAATTGTGGAGGTCAGTGTGGAGACTCCCCCAAAGAGTAGGACTAGAAATCCCATTCAAGCTGGCTATCCCCCTACTGGGAATTTTCCCAGAGGAACCAGAAACATTACAACATTTTGATGTATGTGTACCTATGTTTATAGCAACACAATTTGTGATAGCAAAATCTTGGAAACACCAAGATGTCTGTCACATGAGGAATGGTTGAAAAAGATGTGGTATTTCTATATAATGGAGTATTACTCAGCTATTAACAATGATAAACTTGAAGCATTTACATTGAAGTGGATGTCACTTAAACATACACTCAGAAGTGAAATAAACCAGACATGCATGTGCAAATATCATATAGTCTCCCTAGTATAAGAAGTCAAAAGAAGAAATACAAATAGAAATGTACAACAACAACAACAAAAAACAATTGAGTCAGATAGTTAGAGCAAACTGAACGGCATATGCTGCAGGATACTAATCAGCTTTTCTTCTGGATAGTTAACAACCTATGTTCACAGATCAAGATTGGAGAAATTGATGAGCTGCAAGACCAGCCCACATTTTGGCCCTAGCAATTCAAGGTCAGCAAAGACTCAGGACATAGGTGACCTGTACTGTAACATCATGAAACTCAGTTGTTCCCCAAATTTTCTGATCAAGAAGATTACGGAGCCACAGAATAAAAAGACTGATGATCTATAGTGTGCCTTGAGAAAGTCACATGGAGAGAAAACTTTCTCTCAGGCTCTCATAGAGAGCAAACTAGTCAACCATTGGCTGTGTCTTATCCACATGGATGACACAGACAAAGGATCTACGGAGTAAGGTACAGGATTACAAGATAAACCCTGAGTGGACTTCACTGACCTCAGCAGAAACACAAGCTGAATCTTTTTGTATTTAGGTCTTGCTCTATTTCAGTCTTAACCATCCACCAGAAAGGTATAAAAATGAGGTATGTAATGCAGGGCCATAGTAAGTTGAACTGTAAATGGGTATAATCAACAACTTCTTCAGATAATTCAGTACTATTGTGGATTTCTGGACTGTGTTGGATTGTGTCACCAAGTTCAGCCACCCAAATTGGTTTAATGACAATGGAGTGCCCATCTTTGACAGGTCTAGACAAAAAAAGAGATATACAAAGGAAGAATCGTGTGTTTATAAACAGTATGGTTAGGATAAATATGCCATGCTTCTGCATAATTCTATGAGAAGAAAGATTTGCACTAATAGTGGTTGGACAAGATATTATGTTGGTTTCAACCACTAGGAAAATAACAAGGTAGAAATTATTGATTGTTGAATCTGTGATATAATTCAGCTATAAAATCATAAGGTAAGTAAAGAGCTACACTCTCTTCATTCACTGATTAGAGATATATGCTATAATAATATCTGTAAGTATAATATCATGTATACACCTTGTATGATACAAAAACAGTTTGCAATGTATTAATTTATTGAATCTGTCCTGTTAATTTGTCTTGAAACTATGTCATTGCTATTTGTTCTTCAATAAAATAAAAAATAATAAAAAATAAAAATATTTTTACAATAATGGTATGGACTTAATCACACTGAATTATACTTTTAAAATGGTTAAAACATTGAACATTATTGTATTTATCACCATAATTTGAAGAAAAATCATACAGATGACATGAACAAAAAGAGTGAATTTCCTAAATTATCTCTTCCATAAAAGTAATGAAAATATCTGCAAAAATTATTAGAATGAACTTTCTCAGGATTGTTGGAAAATAACCAAACTTTTACAGCAATCTCAACAGAACTGTATTAACAAAATGGATCAGTATTGGCTCTATCAGTGTGCTTTGTGATATTCTTAACTAGTAGTATTGCAACCTTATCCAGATCCATTGTAATCTTAAAAGCAAATTTCCCATAAACATACTGAAAACCAGAGCCCTAGAATAGCTGGATAGGGCAGGAGGGAGTTACTCCCAGAGAACACTCACTGTGTGTTTTGTGATTCCCTGAAAGATGCCTTTATTTGTTTTACTTAAATTAATATTTTCCCCAAGCACAATTTTCTCAAATGAAAGAGTCCCAATTATTTAGCATGATGTCTGTATTACACACTGGATGGCAAGGAAAATAGAAAGGCTAAGCAAAAACCTTTAAAGGAGACCCAAATTATATCGTAAAGGGGAGATGGGGAATAGTCAAAGCTCTATCGTCGTCTAGTGATTCTCAAGGCCATATTCATGAAGAGATTTGTGCCCAAATTCAGGAAAGAGTTACAGGGGTCATAGGCTGTGACCATGAATTGACTTGGAAACTATGTATAAGGAGGGAACACTGCCTAACATGGGCTTGTACACTGACCAAATGAGTGTTGAAGGCATTTCTTATGTGGGTAGAGACATCCTCAGTAAAGATAGTAAACTATGCCTTTTCTAGATATTTAAGTAAATGTCTATCTCCTCACTAGCTGGACATTCGCTAATAGCTAATCTCTCAGCTCAGTCAGCAAGAATGTCAGTGGCCACATATTATACACAGAGACTATTTTTCTTAAGTACATATTCACTTAAGAAAAATCATTATGTGAGCTGCTGCAGCACATAACAACCACAAGCTATTAGTGAAAGGACTCGTATCTTCCAGATGTGCCACATTATATGAAGATAAGTTTCAGTGAAATTATATGACACCAGAAAAGAAACCACAATGTGTGGCCAAAAGAAAAGGTCAAGGTAGAAAATCACAAAACTAAACAGAAAAGGGAATACAAATGAATGACCATTTTGTATCTGTACATTCAAAATGGTTAAGATAGATACTCAGTTACATTCTCTTAATTCAATGAATAGAGATCTGCTTTAATAGTGTATCAAAATAGAATATCATGTCTGCATCTTGTACAATAATTAACCACTAAGAAAACAATATGCAATGTATCAATTATTGAAACTGTCCTACTAATTTGTTTTGAAAATGTCTCATTGCTATTTGATTCTCAATTAAAATATAACAAAAAATCAATGGCTATTTATTTTCTCTGAGGAAGTCCAGAAGTTAGACTGATAAGATGAATCTTAAATATGTCCAAACATGAGAGTATGGGAGAGTGGGTTATGAGACATCCATCAACAAGCAATTAAATATTGGTGATGTTAAAATATCAGAAATGTGAAAAATAAGAGAGTGCCACTCGGACATCTGTTGATCAACAAAGGTAGGAAATATGACCAGTTTGATTAAAGATCACCAATTCTGACAAGCTTTAAATGAAATAAAAATCTAAGACATTTCTTCCAGGATACAATTCTTATTAAATTATTAACAACTAAATCAGAAATAAAGTCTTGTAAATATCCAGAGAGTATGTATTATCTTTTTTAAGGAAACAACTACTACAATGGCTACAGATTTTGTAAGACTCAGGAGATCAACAAGATGTAGCAAAGGTTTCAAGCACGAAAAATAAAGAGCAGTCAACTCCACATGAAATCCCACAGCCAGTGAGAATATCTTTCTGAGCAAAGGCTGAGAAAACCAAGAAATACATTGCTCAGGGAAGTCTCTCAGGAAAAAGGAAAACAATTCCAAAAAGAAATTTGAAATAAAGGCACAGAACAGACTAAATTTTACTGATACATATTTTAACTACTATATATTGTATGTAATAGAATGTTTTTTCTCTTCCGAAACTCTTTAAAATATGACTAAAGTATAATATTGCCTGATACAGCATGCAAATTTGTAGTCTATGCTATGTGGAAAACTAATTATAAAAAGAAAGAATGGCAGAAATGTAAATGCTGATAATATTTTACTTTGATTTGAAGTGGAAAATAATGGAGAATGCAGAAAATAAATGGAAAGGTATTTTAATTACTGAAGTATGTATGATCAGTACTTAGGAGAACAACCATAGGAACATGATTAAGTAACTTCATCATTAAGGTATGAATAATTTATAGCAATTATTAGGAAAACCTAGGTGTATCAAACAGTAATTCAAACCTGAATTTTGGACCTTTGTTCTAATATGCTTACCATATAGAATGCATGGAACTGTAAAGTCTACTTGATCTATTGTCACACACACACACACACACACACACACTCAGGAACTTTAGCTGGCACCTGCTAGCTCATTGCTTTACCATTTAAAGACATTTGCTTAAATCATACTTTTTCCGGAAACATTTCTCCACTACCCTGTTCAAAGCTGAGCCCATGTCTCCAGCACCCTCTGTCTTACTTGGTCTGTTTTTTTGATCACCTCCTCACATACCACAAACTTTGTATTTTTCCATGTTCTGCTATCACAGTTCAGGTTTAGTGTATGGTGTTGTCTGAGCTGAACGCTCATGGTGTGCACAGACCTCTAGCAGGGGGCTTGGGCAGCCACAAGCTACGTCAGGACAGGACTTGCTCAGTGAGGAATTGTGCACAAGTGAAATTTCACTGCTCAAGTGCAAGTCAGCTTTTTTCTGGGGCGGTAGCTCAGCGGCACAAATGCCTGCCTGGCTAAAGGCAAGGTCCTGAGTCTGATTACCAGTACCAGCAAAAAACAAAATAGTCAGCCTCTTTTTCAGACACTATGGAGATATTTTTCTCTCTTCTAAGTTTGGCCTCATGTCACAGAGCCTGCCATGTAAGCATAGATTTTGCTCCTCAGTACATAACCATTAAAATAAAAATAACATCGGTGTCTTCAGAGTCAAGTCTCTGGAGGTGGTATTAACAACAAAATAGCTTCTCTTGTCTGCTTTCCCCTCTCCTTTTATATATCTGTTTCCAAAGAGATGTGAGGTGATATATGCATTATTTACAGTGGAACTTTTGAACAGTTCTTTTCTAAATTAATGAAATGCTCACCATTGGAAGATTGTTACTGAGAACACCCCCTACTCTCTATTCATTGTAGCCCAATTTTACATAATTATCTTTTCACTTTTTAAAATGTAATTGTAGAGTAGTGGTGAAATTTGTTATTGGATTTTAATATAGCAAGGGTTGGATGCTGTACTTTGCAGTACTAATTGTCATTGAAGTAGGCATAGAAGTTAAGGAGTTAAAGCCATGAAGACAATATCTCCTTTACACAGAAAAAGAAAAAAAAAGTCTATGCTGAGTCATCTCCACAATTTCTCTTATTAAAGAGATCCACCACTCTGATTTCTAAGGCAGGGTAAAACTGCAATTTTAAGCATATTCAATGGCAGAAGCAAAGCTTCTTTGCAGGTGAGAGCATGTATTTAACAGAAAATAAGCCTAAGAGGACTTGCCTTGAGTGTTTCCCCTTCTTTTCTAAGCTTTCTTAGGTTTCATTTTCATTTTGCTGAAACACAGCCTCATTTTATCAGTCATTTATTTTTACTGCAACACCTTCTCCAGCCTGGCCTGGAGGTCACCGTCTTGTGCTTGAACATGCTGAGTAGCTGGGATGACAGGAACATTCCACTGTGTCCATCACTCAGATTATTACTTTTGGATGAACTTTTAAGATTTCCCTTATATGGTAAGTCTAACATATGAATAAATTAAAGAGCAAGCTAAAAGATAGCTTACAGGAAACAGAGAGACAGATCCTTTGCAAAGGGGATGAGAATACAAAGATTTAAGGGGAGAGAAAAAAGGGGATACAAATGAAGGACCATTTTGTATCTGTATATTCAAAATAGTTAGGATAGATACACAGCTACATTCTCTTAATTCAATGAATACAAAGATTTGTTCTAATAGTGTTTGTGGACAGGATATCATGTCTGCATCTTGTACTATGAATAACCACTAAGAAGACAACAGTATGCAATGTATTAATTTTTGATTGCTAACTGGTTTTGAAATTATCTCATTGCTATTGTGTCTCAATAAACTTTTTTGTTGTTGTCATCTTGTTTTTTTGGCAGAACTGGGGATTGAACTCAGGCCCTTGCACTTGCCAGGGAAGCGCTTATTCCACTGAGCCATCTTCCCATCCCTTCTCAATAAAATTATTAAGAAAAAAAAAAGAGAGAGATGAAAGGGTAGGCCAGGATAGGCCAGGGGCAAAGATGAGCAGAATGAAAAAAGAAATAGAATGTGTTATGAACTTCCAACTGTGAATATAATAATTATACTCAGCAAACACCGATTTTTTATACTAATAAAAAATGAAAATTAAAATATTGAAAATGAAAACAGCGATATAGTGAAGTAAAGATTAATGTGTATGCCTCTGTATGCCTCCACGCGCACAAAGCAGTAGATGCAGAAATTATGTAATACAGCCTTAAGACTTTTAGCTGTCCTCTCAAATTTCTCTGTGGTCACAGTAGCCCTAGAGTCATTTTGCTATTGTTTGAGCTCATCCTACTTGCATGCCCTGAAAGTGCATAGCTGCTTTTCTTTCTGCTGGCAGCAAACTACTACAACCCGCCCAAGATGTACCCATGATGTGTTTGCCCTGGGCCTTGTAATTGGGCACCAGGGGCCCAGGCTGCACCTTTCAGCAGAGCAGCAGGCACCATCTTTCATCTCACTCCACTTGTCCAAAAGCTTAGCAGCTAGAGCTAAACAATAAAAGAAACCCGAGATATAATCTCTCCTCCTATTTTCCTTCACCCTCAGGTCTGGGTTTTTGATTCATGTGAGTCTCTGAGGTACACAAAGGAAACTTCAACAAGACAACAATAGGAGGAGCAGAGCAGCAGGCGATGTGAAGCTTTGTGGTTTGGGCTGACTGGCATTTTCCGAAAGCATTTCTTTGGGGATCAAAAATCCATACCACACAGCCTGTACACTCCCTTAGGAAATCTGTTGTCTGAGCCGAGCAAAGTCATTTCAAAGGCTCCTGGAATCACTTTGGGAAAAGTCAAAGCTTTTCATGGTATGCTACATCGAGAGCTCAGTACTTTTGATGAGTCATTCAAACCTTGCACTATCTATCATCACAGGCCCCTCTGCAGGGTGCTTCTAACATATCTGGGTAAATAAAATATTGTCCTGTAACTGGGAAGCAATGCATTGTTATTTAAATTTTTTTAACCACAGTTTTGTTTCGTTTGTATTTGGTATAGGGTCTCACTATGTAGCACAGACTCCTAGTGATCCTCCAGTTTTCAACCTCCCCTGCGCTGGGATTACAGACATGAGCCACCACATCTGAACTCAGTGGGCATCACAGCACACTGGGGAACGAGACCAGCATAGCCAGGGTTCAAACCTTGGTCTCTGAGCTTGCCTAAGCAGACGATTAGTCTGCTGAGCTATCTTGCTTCTCTTAAAGTACAGTCTTTAACAGTCAAGCTGAAGGTTCAAGAAAGTTGTTTTCCCCGTATGCTGACAAAGCCACTGTTCTCAATGGCAGGGAAGTGCACAGTGTCATCCATTCAACCATGGAGAGCATCAATGACTCCTCCTGAATGAGTACAGCATTAGGCTATTTAATCCCAAGAAAGCTATCGGAATAAAAAGTAATAGCAACAAACAGAAACAAAAGAATGGGAGGGTCCAAATAATGCACGCACAGGCTGTTCCAAGTTTTAAGCTACATTAGCTTTGGAAGTGAAAAATAATTATGAAGGAAAAATATCTGATGTTGGAAAAAATTACTTGAGTTTAAGTGCTTCATCAACTAGATGTGGGCTTTTTGTCAAGTCAAATGTATCGGTTTTCCCCCTTTTAAAACTATCCTTTAAACCAATCCGATTTCAGTTTAAAATCCTGTTGTTTCCTATAATGCAATGAGGTAATGGACAGAAAAGGCTGGCCAGTACTGTAAAAGGGCTGACTCTGTATGTGGAATGCCTGCTGATCAGTTTGAGGCCCAAGAACATGAAGAATGAGAACTTGCGCACTTAGAAAAGAAAGAAGAGCCAGCAATGAGGCTTCTTTGAAGGCGGACATGCTTTGAAGGTGGACACCTCGGAGGGTGCACGCCGAGGTGGAAAATCAGAGGAAGTTCTATGCAGAACAAATGTCATGGCTAGGAGTGAACACGTAGCAAACCAGTGCTAAGTCACATCATGGAAATCCTCAGATACACTTACCAGACTGCAGGCTTTCATGATGGTAAGCCCCCAGGTCACTTGTGGGGTCAAATATATTCTTTTTGTACCAGGCTCAGGGAATCCCACTACTACAGGAATATTATGATTTTTCTTCTTACTATTAATAAAGAAGTTTGCAAAGCTACAATTGAATTAAAATCTCTGTGACCACAGTGAAAATTATGCAAATATAAGCAACTGAAAATTTCATCTACCTTTCTTAATTGCTTTGCTAAATTTTAAAAGGGTGATGTGACTTTCATTTATGTACATGTAACTAGATTAGCTCCACAAGAAGGTAAAATGTTATATTCAAAACTCAAAGGGGGCTGGGGAGATGGCTCAGTAGAATAAGTGCTTCTCTGGCAAGCTCAAGGATCTGAGTTCAATCCCCGGTTCCGCAAAAAAAATAAAAATCAAGACTTAAAGTGCTGCTAATATTTCAGATATACTAATTTGTTTGAAAAAGTACAAAACATTTTTTACATGTACCCTGTGATTATATTGTGTTACACTAAATTAGTATGTATAATTCACATACCATTGTTTACATAGACACAGTAAGCAAACACCCAATAGCTATTTTAAATTTGAAAAACAAGCTACTGCTTTTCTGAAAAAAAATCATTATTTAATTGATAGGGTTAAAAGAAATCTTGACATATTTTTTAAAAATCAAGTCATAATATTAAAATTGAATGTTTTTGCTTGTCTTATTTGTTTGCTTGTTCGTTTTGGTACTGAGACTTCAACCCTAGGATCTTAAGGCTAAGCTACTTCAATGTGCCCTTTTAGTTTTTGTTTTGAGACCGGGTCTTACAAAGTCCCTGAGCTGTTCAGGGAGGGCTCACCTGTGGTCTTCTGGGCTCCTCAGACTCCCAGAAAGCTTACATGTGAGCCACTGTGTCAACCTCTTAGTTGTCTTTTTATTATAGAAAAGTTGGTATCAATGCAAGAAAAGCATGCTTCCCATTCTAGGATATGGAAACATTAAAAATTGTTTTTTTCAATAATGACAATAGATTTTCATTTTTATGTCACAGTCATAAAGATCTGATACATTTCTAATTTTTTGTATTTAGGACAGAGTGTGCAGGATGTATCTCACTGCATAGATAGGACTCATAGTGATCATCCTGTTTACAGCCTCCCAAGTGCTGGGATTACAGGTGTACACCACCACGCCCAGTCTCATTCACCATCTCAGTGCATCCTGGGGGGCAGGACCAGCATAGCAGGTCAGCCTAAACAGGTGCTTTGATCTGCTGTGCTATTTGGCCAGCCCTCTGGTACATTTCTATAAAGTATTCTTTTTCTATATTTTCCATTGTGATTTCTAGATTATAGTTAATAAGACACTCCTGCAAATGTTTTTATAATGATATAAATATATGTATATGTATTTCAGTATTCATTATTATGTCTTTTATATAAGAACTGTTAGTATCAAATGTAACAAATATTAAGTAAAGTGGGATTTTTTCATATCCATAATTGATTAAAAACTGCCAGCATAAAACATCACATTCAAAAGAGAATTAATTATTATTGGTAGCATAATTCATAACTTCAATAAAATAACATTATTATTTCTTTGTGAGTTCTAGATTAATATTAGGAAGAAAAC
>PVKA01043334.1:0-16731 GCA_004027165.1 Ctenomys sociabilis | reverse complement strand
AAAAAAATAAATAAATGCATTGTTTGCTTTTGGTTTCTCTTTTAGTTTATTAGACTTTACTTTCTAGAGCAGTTTGATCTTCACAGAAGAACTGAGATGAAGATATGAAGATGTCCTGTATGCCCCCCGGCACTGTATCAGTATTCCCACATCATTTCCCAGTACTACCATGCCATACTATTACAACAGTGCTGAAATGACATTTCCATACTATGGCCAGTAAAATCTTTAACTTACATTGAGGTTACATGATATATACATCTGATAAGCCCAGAAGGATATATAACCATAGATATCTAATATATCCCTTATTTATTAATGTGTTGTGTTCAGGGAGAATTGATCATAAGTCAGGTTCCTTTGTAAGCTGACAAAGTGAGTCTCATACAGTGCACCACAACTGAAATGTTTGTGTAAGTTGGGGATTTACTTTTTGCATGTATATCCCATTGTACTCACATAAAATAATTTCTTAATTCTAATTTAAGAACCTTGGATTGGGGAGATGGCTTAGTGGAATAAGCACTTCCCTGGCAAGCTCATGGGCCTCAGTTCAATCCCTGGTTCCACAAAAAAAAAAAAAAAAAAAATCCTCTATGTTCCCCTTTCTCACCCTTCTTTTCTCTCCTGACAGCTGCTTAGCTCTTTGGTCTTTCCCCAGTTTTTCTATTTCAATCATGTCATATAATTGAAATCAAACATTATATGGCTGGCCCAGGCTGATCTGTATCACCTAGTAGTAGACATTTATAGTTACTTTGGGTCTTTTGAGTGTTCATAGCTCATTTATTTCTTGTACTGAATAGTAGTCTATTACCAATTGTAAATTTTTTATTTATTCACTTAGTGAAATATAGCTTCCGCCAAGTTTTGGTAATTCTGAATAAAACTACTATAAGACTTCACATACAAGTTTTTATGTGGGTGTAGTTCTTGAATCTTTTGGATAAATACTGAGGAGTACAACCAATGGCTCGTCTGGTAGCAGTGTTTTTGATTTACTGAGAAGCAAGACACTAACAGTCAAACTATTTTCCAAAGTAGCTGTTTCATTTTGTAGTTCCATAGTAGTTGAAGGAATGTTCCTTTATTTCCATATCTTCAGTGGAATAAGCACTTCCCTGGCAAGCACAAGGGCCTGAGTTCAATCCCCAGTTCTGGAAAAAAAAAAAAAGAGCATATGATATTGGCTACCTTCTGGATTTTGGCCATCCATATCATATGTAGTATAATGTCCTTGTCATTTTAATTTGACTTTCCCTGATCATAGATGATATACAGCAAGTTTTAATGCTTATGCTTTCTATATGCATATCTTGTTAGTGAAATGCCTATTAATATCTTTGGTCTTCTTATAATTAGGGTGTCTGTTTTCTTATGGTTGAATGTGAGGATTTCTTTGTATATTTTGAGCTGCAGTCCTTTATGAGATGTGCTGTTTGCACCTACCTGTTGTCTGTGAGTAGCTTGCGCTCTCATTACCTTGACAGTGTCTTTGAAGATCCATTTTTTTTTGTTTTATTTTCAAAGAGTAGATTTTAGGTTCAATATAATCTAATTTATCAGTCATTTCTTTATTGTGATTTTGGAGTTTCAATTATAAAGCTATTGATAACCCAAGGTCATCTAGACTTCCTTGTATTCTAGTTTTGTAGCTTTGAATTGTAGAATTAGGTCTATGATATGCTTTGCAAAGGGTACAAGATCCATGTCTAGACTCACTGTTCTGCACATGATGTCTGTTTGGTGAAAGATTACCCTTGGTCTTTTATCAAAGATCGATTGACTGTATTTACTTATGTGGGTCCATTACTGATCTCTCCATTCTGATCCATTCAACTTTTCCTTTTTTGGGATCAAACTCAGGCAGCACTTAGGCCACTGAGCTATGTCCCCAGCCCTTGTCTATTTTTCTTTTTTAATTCTGTGCTAGCACTATAATGTCAAGTCTTGGAATTATTTTAATTTCTATTTTTCTGAACTTTGATACTGTAGGGTTATTTGAAGGATTTTCTTTCTTCTTTATTTTGATATGAAGGATCAAACTTGGGACCCTGCACTTGCCAGGCAGGTGCTTATTCGGCTGAGCTATGTCTCTGGCCTAAGCATTTTTTTTTTTTTTTGGTCTTTTTTTGGAGACAGGGTCTCACTGTGCAGTTCAAGCTGGCCTCACACTCACTTTGTAGCTCAGGCTGGTCTCGAACTCACAACAATCCTCCTGTCTCAGCTTCCCAAGTGCTGGGATTATAGGCATGCACCACCACGCCCAGCTGCATTTTGTTTTTTTCATGTTAAAAATGGAATAAGGTTTTTGATGTACATAAAAAAGTGCTGATATTTTGATTGAAATTGCACTTAATATTGATCATGTTTCAATTAATTGATTTAATTGGTTGTGGACTATAAGTCAAATTGAAAGTTCTTGAGCATAGATACACTTGTTTGAGCCAATAAATATGCCATTTGAAAATATAATGCTTTAACTATTTCTTCTTATTCTTTCCATCTTTCTTCTTTCTTTCTCTCTCTCATCACCCTGTCTTATGTGAGTCTGTGAGTGAATGGGTGCAAATAAATGAAGATTGATTCACATCTACTTTGGACACGCTACTGAAAACCAAGTTGAATGAGCTTACATTAAGTATCTTAATGCCACTAGGGTCCTATTTTTCCTGCTTCATTGTCTTAAATCTTTCTCAAGTCTCATCAGATATGTTCACAAAAATTACTTATGTGCACTGAAAATGAATGTAAGATTTTTGAAGATGAGGAAATATACCCAAGGCTCCAGGTTTTCTTCATTTTTGCTTTCTCATTTTCTCTTTGTCCAAACTTTGGTTTTCCTCTGCAATATTTTTGGGTCAATATCTCTTTTTTGTCCCCATCTGTTAGGAATCTATCAAGACAGTTCTCTGTACAAAAACTACTCAAAAGTATTCTATCCTCAGCTTCTAAAATGGAGTGAAACCAGAAGAACTTCAACACTTCACAATAAAACTCTATCTTATCTAAAACAACCTAATGATGGCTCTATTAACTTACACGGTCTTCCCTTTTTGATAAGATTGCAGTCACAATGAGTTTCAATAATAACAGCTGGAGGGTCCAGGGGAAATGGCTCAGTAGAATAAGTGCTTACCTGCTAAGCTCAAAGGCCTGAGTTCAACCCTCTGGTTCTGCCAAAAAAAACAAAACAAAACCAAAAAAAGTTGGAGAAAAGCAGTAGCAGTAAAAAGACAAATGATATAAGTAAGCAAACAAAAAGTCTAAAATTAATTGATTATTTTTGAATTTTACAGTAGAACTATACTTTCTTATACAATACTTTGTATTTTTATTAGGTAAACATTTATTGGATGAATGTTCAATTTTTGGGAGATTGGAATGTTTATTACACTAAAATTATAATTACTTCAGATAAATTATTCTAAGTAATACTTCACTGGCTATTTAAGTATCTAGTTCTAAAAATCTAATAGTTTCCTTTTTATTACTTTCCAAATGAGTGTTATTTTACCTATTTAGAGTAATAATTCAGAATTAACATCATTTGACTGAATAAACTGTGTATGCTTGAGACAAAAGCAATGATTGAATTTATGCTTTGGAACAACTGGGGAAGAAAGTTAAATATTGCCTAGGTATTAGCATAATATTATCTATTATAGAAGGATATAAAAGGAGAAAATTTGATACCTGAAACGGGCAACTATTAAATATAACTTAAATATATTTTAATTCTTTTCAATTTTAAATATATTCATCATATTAGATATATAACCTTTATTTTTATGTTTTCTTAGTGTATTTCATTTCTAATTAGCTTATTTTTTATTACAGTGCTTGTAATACATAATGCTTACATTTCTGCCATGTAGTTGTACAGATATGTAGCATATCTTAATTCTTTTTTATCCTTTTTCTCCCTTCTCTCCTCCCTCACTCCTTCTGTTGATCCCTTCCTGATTTCTTTTTTTAAATTCTCATTTCTCAAGAAAAAAACAGGTAATTAAAAAAAAATCTGACCAAACCAAAGGGAGGACTCATTTCAATTTGAAGCTTAAAATTTAAGCTTATTAACCTTTGAAGCTCTTGTGTTTTAGGTATTGAAAAAGCCTTTGATATTAGAGAACTGGTGAGTCATCATTTCAATCAATAAATTTCCTTTTTGGAGGTTGTGCTAGTTCCCAGAGTTGATAAAGCCGGCTCCTGTCCATTTAGGTCCTCACTAAGCAATTCAGCTTCACATGACCACACTATAGTTTAGAATTTCTAAGTGTAAAGCAAAAGATATAAAATTGCTTCCATTAAATTGAATATAAAGTTCAGAGCACTGCCCATATTCTGTGAAAACTATTCTTGGAAAAATTGAACTTAGTTAAACTTCATGTTATTGTTCCTCTGGGTTCTGAGTTCTTGCATAAAATAGATATATGAGAACTCTACCTTGTTAGTCATTGTGCCTGTAAGGATACAAGGTGTAACCAGGACAATCAGAAGTACATTTCCAAAGTAAATTGACTAGACCGTCTATAGAACCCTTTAAATATAGTGCTAAGATCTTCACCCACATTATGTGGAACTACTTTGTCTTAATAGAATTATAAAAATCAGCCTAAGAATCAAAGGTCAGAGAACTTTTGTGCATAGACCTTCCTCTGGTTCCAATATTTTTGGAAGAATTTTTTGTTACTTGAGTTTTTATTTGCTGTGACAAAATGGGGCAAACAATTTGAAAAGAGAAAGCATTTATTTGGGTTCTTAGCTTCAGAAGTTGCAATCCTAGGCCAGCTCAAAGGCATTCCTCTTTTTCAGCCTGCAGTAAGACAGACCTTCGTGATAAGAAGCATTAGTTGCTCAACCCAAGGCAGCCAGGAAGGAGAGAGAGAGAAAGAGAGAGAGAGAGAGAGAGAGAGAGAGAGAGAGAGAGAGAGAGAGAGAAAATGCTTGCTTGCTTTTGTAACAGCCTTTCTCTCCAGAAGTACTAAGCTAAGCAATGCATGCATAGGCCAACTGCTCATGAGCAAAGTACTCCCATGATGCAATCCTCCATAAAGGTCCCATCCACACTTATTGGGGCTTGAGACCAAGCCTTCAACTCATGAGCTTTGGGGAGATATGGAAGACCCAAGCCATAGCACACATGATAAAATACTAAGTATTAACTGTTTGGAAATTTAAGAATAATACAGGGAGGAAAACACAGTATATCAATATCAGAATAATTTATCTATTCTTTAAAGATGCTTTCTTGTATATAGACAAAACAATTTAATATTCTTTAGAGTCTATGTGTTCCTGTATATTATATTTCTTAGCCATATAATGAGCATTTTTATTTTCCTTATTGGAGGAACTCCAATACAAAGAAAGTTAGTCTAAAACAAAATCTGTTATTTATACATGTATTCTGTTAATACTAGGAATACATAGATTTTTCCCTCTTCATTGTGATTTTGTCTTTTGCTTTTACCTACTGCAGCAGTCAAGATGAGTAATGATTCACATTAACTGAGTAACTCTTCTCATTTTCTCTGTTTTTGACTATGTTGTTTTTGGAAAAGTTATGTTAAGACAAAATGTGATTTGGTCTTACTGCTTCTCATGTAACTAAAGTAGAATTTGAAAGTTTTGAGTTCTAACTTGATTTTTTGAAAATACACACAACTTCAGGTATCCCTAGCCATGAGCTGGCCAGAAGCTGATGCTGGCCACATTAATCTGGCATCTTGCTTTTCTTTTGTAGGTGTCCTTGGCTATTGATGCTTGAATCTTTGGTCCAGTACACTTTGTTGTCCCTTCATTCTCAAAACAGTCCCAGTGGTCATCTCGAGGAAACTATTGTACCAAAGGTTTTGCTTGTATGATGCACACATCTGGGATCTAGGTATGATGGGCATTGATCTCAGTCATGCTGGTTTCCTTTACAGACTCTTTGTAGTACCACAGAAACTCTAGTAAGCCCTCTATGTGCCTCTGATTCTATAATAAAATAGAAATCTCTCGATAAAAATAAAACTCCATTGCTTCTCTCTGCTGAGTAGAGCAATACCACCATGGTTGCTTTGATGAGTCTTGTTTGGACAACATACCAGGCCTTTAGGGTTTAATGAATTGTGACCCAACTTGTGTTCTGCCTTAACATAAATGCTTCTTTCTTGCAAAAGACTTGGGAAAAAGATTATAGGACACCTGTGTGCTGGTCATTTTCTTTCCTTTGCTTCTCATCCATTACTCTTCTAAATTCACTAGGGTAAAAAGAAACCTAGCTTCCTTATCTGATTTTCCTATTTGAACTTCTAGGTTTCACTGTGCACTTTAGCAACATGCTAAACACAGATGAAGAAATTTGAGAATCTTTCCCTGAGACATTACTGTAGATCTCAAAGTTATTGATTTGCTCCCAAATCATATTTTTAAATGTCAAAAGCTGAATCTTTCCTTTGATTCTTCCTGTAGGAACTTCTAATCTTCTTCAGGCAGAAGGAGAGAGTAGGCAAAGAGTTTGTACTACAAATAAATGTTTCAAAGATTAAAGAAAACACACACACACATTAAGAACCTTAGACCATCACATTTATTACTGAGTTTTTCCACTTTATTGGAGTTTTTCCCCTTTATTCTTCTAAAGGTTGACTATGAATATAAAGAATGAAATTCAAAAGGAAATGTCCCTCTAAGAATTTATCTGTATCTCTGTCTATAGATATAGACATACAGACAGACAGACAAATAGACAGACAGATAACCCTTGAGTTACACCTGTCCTTATATATGAGCAACTTGGCAACTTGGGTTATGACAAGGATTCTAGTGTTAAGACCAAAATCTTGAGTTATGAGCTAAATCCTGGCCACTTGTGCTTCCAGATGGCCAAAGGTAGATTTAATCCTTGAAAAGTACTGCAAGAAACATTAAAACATCCTTTCCCATATAGCTTTAAGAAATCCTGGTCCAATGTCTCTCTCAGGACAGTGAGGTCTGTTTACATACAGGAGAGAAACTTTCAAGGCCGTATAGAGGAGCCTAAGTGCTCAAATGACAACTTGAGTTACAACTAGCCCTTGAGAAGGCCTTGAGTTCCTAAGTCAAGGTTCCACTGCAGGCAGGCAGACAGGTAGGTAGGTAGGTAGGTAGATGCACACATACATGCATATGTACATATGTACATACATAGTTATAAGAAAACTTTGTGCCCATTTTTATGGCAAAAAATGGTCAAAAATGATTAACAACTTATTGGGAAAAAATTATGCAGTTTAAGAACACTGACACCCTCAATACTTAAAAAAATCTCTTAAATAATGTAAAGATAGCCATCCTATTTCTGAAGCAGTTTACAAAAATAAAAATGAACATAAACAATTAACATTAATATAAATGCTGGCCCTGAGTGGCCACCAAAGTTGTACAAATTGTAAGATATCATTTCTCCCTATACGTTGACAAAAATATAAAAGAAGATTAACATGCTATAGGGGAAAATCCCCAGAGAAACTGGCATCATCTCTTATGACAGCATTAGAGGAGCCATGTGATTTCTTAGATTTTGAAAATCGTATTAACTACAGATTGAAATGCCTGATGTATTATTTATCAACTTTGCAAACTTAGCAAAAAATTGTCATCTTTGGCTTTTATCCCTCTAACTGGAGATGAAGGTGACATAAAAACTATATAGTATTCATAAGGGCCCATCAGATAGCTCAGTGGATTAAAGCTCCTGCTTAGGCAGGTGCAGGGACCAGGGTTCGATCCCTGCCATGCTGTGCTGGCCCTGCCCCCAGGGCATGCTGAGACAGCAACTGAGACGGGGCGTGGCGGTGTGCACTTGCAATTCCAGCACATGGGATGCTGGAAGCAGGAGGATCATTATAAGTCTGATTTGTGTAGTGAGACCCTGTAAACCCTGCATTAAATTATATGTATATCCCTTGAGAGGTCTTCATGCGATATACTTGACACAGTATTAGTGAAGAGGCATTTTTATTACTAGAATATAAATTGGTTAAACTCTATGAAAAGGAGTTAACATATCTAGATAGTTTTTCACAATGATGATAGGAGTGCTGGTGAGACAGCTCAGCAGTCCAAGCGCCTGCTTAGGCAAGCGCAGGGGCAGGTGTTCCATCCCACATGCTATGCTGGTCCCCTCCCCGGGAGTGCTGAGAAGACCGAGTAGGGGCTCAGGCCTGTAATCCCAACACTGGGGAAGCTGAAAACAGGAAGATCACTAGCAATCCAAGCTGTGTAGTGAGATTTAGTATCAAATACACAAAAATAAATAAATAAATAAATGTGAGGATCAGATATACACTCATTATATATAAAAATAGGCTGGGGAGATGACTCGGTGGAATAAGTGCTTCCCTGGCAAATGGAAGGGCCTGAGTTCAATCCCCAGTTCTGCCAAAAAATAAATAAATAAATAAATAAATAAATAAATAAATAAATAAATAAAAATAAAAATAACTGAATTATATGTAATTTATAATAATGAGAGAGTTGAACAGTAATATGCAAAAGTAAAGCTTTGTTAAAATCTTCGTCCATATACTACTAAAATCCAATGTTTGCTGAAATCACTTCAGTTTCAGCTTCATTTAACCTTAGTTCCTGCTAGATCAGCAGGATGTTTTAAAGCATCTTGTGTAATTTAATTTCCACTTATGCAAACCTAAAAGTTTTTCCTGATGTTCTTAATTTATTGTTTTATTTAAAAAGAAATCTAGACATTCTTTGACATCGACATATGCTCACTGTATATTTCAATTGAAAGATGCAATTGAAATAAGCAATCTTCAAATATAATGATTTTCCAAGTATAATGTAGTATAAAGTAAAACATTAAGATAATCTTTAGATTACTAGTGAGCATGAGTATGCACTCATTTTTATGTTTGGAAAGTAAATTATTTTCTTTGAACATTAATTTCAAAATTAAAAATACTTCTATAGTGGTAAAAGCAAGAGCCTTCTACAAGCTAAGTAGTGTACCATAGAGCTGCCTTCCCAGCTCAACTTCTTTTATATGTGTCAATGTCTATATAATTACAAAAAAATACAAGAAATTCAGTTTCATTCTCTTTGTTACTTTCTCTAGACTTGTAAATTTTTAAATATTTTCTCATATTATGGTATATTCTATCTTGTTGCTTGTTTATTTATTTAACTGCTTTTTAAAAAATACAAGCTTAAAAAAATAAAGAATACAAACTTAAAATCTGAACACAATTTTCCTATCACTTAAAGTCCAGCTGACTTTCACTTTGAGCTACAATCTGAACTTTTTTGCTGATTTATATAAGCTGTTACTGGCATCAAATTGGTTCAGTTCTTTCAAGCAGCCATCACCATCTTCTGCGCCCTGTGATTCCTCTGTGTGTGGATTATAGCCACATCTCAGCCCATTGAAAAATACTCATTATTAAAAGACAACTGAAACCCTGATTTCTATTCTAAGTCTTCTATGTTTATAATCATTCTAGGATAAATTAGCATCTTTATGTTTGGAAGAGGGTACAATTCTAATTTATGCCTCTTAGAACACTCTGCTGTAAGTTTTTGTGAACTCCTATTTCCCATTAGATAAATCTTCCTATACATGATAATTACTCTATATTTACCTTTCTACTTATAGCCTCAAGCGTAGTTTCTGACAAAAAAAAAATAGCCGGTCTGGAACTGTTGTTTATTGAATGACTGTTTTCAAACTGGAGATTTTTGGCACACCAATATGAATTACAAAAATCAAGTCATAGAAAATAATTAAAATTTAAATTTAAAATTATGTATATAATTTAAATTATATACATAATTTTAAATTTATACAAATTATATACAAAATTTATTATAAGTAGAGTCAAAAGGCAGCCTATGTAATGGAAAAATAGATATCTGATAAAATACTGATTTCCATGACATGGAGAAAACTAGAAAAACTCAACAATTATAAACATGCTGAGAATGAATAATAGAGAAATGCACAGCTAATTTAGGAGACATCATTTCACACCCATTAAGACAGTATGTTTTCTTTTTATTAGTAGTAGAAAATAAAAAAATAAAGACTAAAAAGTCACTATTGGTGTAATGTTAAGTTATGTCACTGTGGAAAATAGTAGTAATATTTCCCAAAATTTAAAAATAAGGAGACAACAATGTACCCCAGTCTTAGTACATGCTTAACATGCACAAGACTTTTAGATCCATCCTCAACACAAGGAAAAAGTATCTATATATGTATGTTGAAAGTACAATTTACTGTATGATTCACCAGTTCCATTTCTGGGAAAATGCTCAATAGATTAAAAACACTATTTCCATACTGATGCTTATGGCACTGTTTGTCCAAAATAGCACAAACATAGAAAGAATCCAATCTATTATTCTCTTGGAAGGGGATACATTTCAATCTTCAAAAAGAATGCTCATATATCTTAAAGCATAGGTGCACCTTGAGTGCATTATCCTAAGTGAAATGATCCATTCACAAAAACAAATGCTATATGGTTCCTTTATAGTAGTAATCAAAGTCATAGTGGTGGAAAGTGTAATGGTGGTTGCCAAGAGCTGGGAGAAAGAATTGCTTAATGCATACAGAAATTTTGTTTCAAAAGAACAAGCTAGTTGTGCAAATGGGTGGTGGTAATGGCTGCGCAAGATTGTGAATGCAGTTTTGAATATTATTTTACTTTTAATTAGTCTATATTAATTGCACATATTAATAGGATTCAGCATGATATTTTAACACAAGAACAGTGTACACTCATCAAATCTGGTTTCCCTGAATCCTACATAGCTCCATTAATCCTCACCCTCTAGTAATAACTATTTTACATTAAGTTTGAATATTAATTTATTTTTCTTGCTATTTTGTAAGAAAATAAAACCAAGTCTTCATAACAAAATGATGAAAATAAGAATAGTGAATACACTGTGTATCATTTGCAAAGTAATTATCAGATTAGAAGACATAGATATAAAATATTCTCTCAGGCTGGGGAGATAGTTCGGTGGCATAAGCGCAAGGTCCTGAGTTCGATCACTGGTACTGTATGCCATGCTGGCCCTGAAACCAGGCATGGTAGTGCATATCTGTAATCCTAGCATGAGAGAGGCTGAAACAAGAGAATCACTATGAGTCCAAAGTGCGTAGCAAGACCCTGTATCAAAAAATAAATAAATAAAAATAAAGATAAAAGACTCTTACGAAACAGAGACAAACAGAAATAGCAGAAAGCTTCCTATTTAGGATTGTCCAAATAGCTCAGTGGATTAAAGCACCTGCAAACCGGTGCAGGGGCTCAGAGTTCAATTCCTAAGCCTACTATGCCAGCCCCGCCCCCAGAGTGCACTGAGACAGCAGTTGAGACTGGGCTTGATGGTGCACATCTGTAATCCCAGCTCTTGGGAGGCTGTAAACAGGGGAATCACTGAGTCTGATCTAGTAGTGAGAACTTGAACACCCTGTAGACCTTTCCCTAAAATAAAAAGAAAAGAAAACTTTGTGTCTAATGAACTAAGATCAACTAAGGCTACTGAATGATACAGCTAAACAACTAAATGGTAAATGGTAATTTTTAAGTGAGGTGTAATTACTAGCAACATTCCCCCCCGGCAGGCCTCAGGAGCCTTCGTGTCCTGGTTAGAGCCTATTGCTGAGCACCAAATACTCTGAAGGATTGGGAAGCTCTACATTTGTTGTCCCTTCCTAGTGTTTGATGTCCCTAGTGTGTAAATAATCTTTATTCAGATGACATATAGCTCCATATGTTTCAATAAACAAATAAATATTAAAATTCTGCTTCATGTTTCCCTTAGTCATAGACACTAAGGGAATTTAGGAATGAGCTAGCAAAGCAGTACACTTCTTAGCTGAAGAGGTAAGGAGATGGACGGTGATGCTTGCAGCTGTAAGAACTAAAATGAGAACGCGGGGCAGGTCCTGGCATAGGCTATAACCTACTCTGTTCCTCTAGTGTTTCCTCAGGTGGAGGGTGCGCCTACAGCACACTCATTGTTGAATATTTTAAATATCACCACCAAATGTGCGGTATGGAAATAAGTCAAGAGAATGAGATTTTTTGAAATTGTTTATACTTTTAAAAATATGCAGTTTGGATTGCTGTGCACTTAAGCCTAGACACACATATAACTCATTGTGTAAAATCTGTTTAGTAAAACTTAGAGACGCTTCCCATATTTTGAAAAAGAAACCATCCAGAATTACTAAGCATAGTTTATGCTGCACATACTATACCAGAAAAATCACATGTATTTTAAAGTAGAATTTAATAGTAAGTTTAAAATTTTAAAATGTATAAATAGAATAGATATGCACAATCTTATAAAGAAGGGCTTTATGAGATAAAATCTAGATTATATTATAAAATCAACTTTTATGGTGACTTAAGACTGTAGAGCTTTCTAGGTTAAGTTTGAAACACTTAAACATTATAAATAAACAACATACTACATGAACGAAATTCTTCTTTTTTTTTTTTTTTTTTTTTTTTTTTTTTTTTTTTTTTTTTTTTTTTTTTTTTTTTTTGTCTTTTTGAGACAGGGTCACACTACGCAGTTCAGGCTGGCCTTAGGCTCACTTTGTAGCTCAGGCTGGTCTCAAACTCACAACAATCCTCCTGCCTCAGCCTTCCAAGTGCTGGGATTACAGGCATGTGCCACCACACCCAGCATGAACGAAATTCTTTAGAAAGGCTTGCAATGGCAATGTAGCATTTGCAAAAGACATTAGTTAAAGGCCTTGACACAACAATGAAACAAGGTTTACATCATTACTAAGAAATTTTTTATTGAATAGCAGTCTCCTAGTAATTTATAGGATTAAGTGCTTAGTAATTTATTTATAGTATAATTTATTGATAGTATAATTTAATGGAGAACATACATATGAAAGAACACAGAGCCATATGAAATACATTCAAGAAAATTGGCTGAGGGAGTTGCTGTAATATGAAAAGAAAAGGAGCTACTACTTACCCTACCTGTTAGAACAGAACGCTCTTTGTATCCAGTTGTTCATATATGGTAATATGAAAGTATTTCTTTTATAAATGGTATGAAACCAATATTCTCAACTTGGACATATAAATGAAAAATTTCTTTTATGTATAATTTGGTCCCCTTAAAAGTAGATGAATGTTAGAAAACTCTGATTTTCTAGAGCCTGTGAAGCATAACTGAAATATAAATCCACTCTATGGAAAGACAAATCAATGGAGTTGGAGATCACAGAATGTTGCAACATTAGAAATAACAAGTAATCTTCCTCAATGAAAATACATTGTTTTTCACAATAAGGACCCAGAAACTAGTTCTTCAAGGTACTTAAGCAATGAAATTGCATTCACTTAAAGGTCATCAGGCTCTACATATATTTACACATATATGTACATATATACATATATATTCTCATCTTTATGAAAAAAGTTAAAGAGAAAAATTTTCTCTCTATAGTTCTGTATTCCAATAGGTTTTCTTTGCTTTTTTTTTTTTTTTTTTTTTTTTTTTTTTTTTTTTTTTGTCTTTTTGAGACAGGGTCTCACTATGCAGTTCAGGCTGGCCTTAAGCTCACTTTGTAGCTCAGGCTGGTCTTGAACTCACAACAATCCTCCTGCCTCAGCCTCCTGAGTGCTGAGATTACAGGCATGCGCCACCATGCCCAGCCCTCCCATAGGTTTTCAATTTCTGATATAGTAGCTCATAAAACATGTCTGCACTGGGAATTGTTGGTGACAAGGCAGTGGAAAGTGAACAGCTTTGGAACACATGGCAGACATAAGAAAGAGCCAGAGATCATCACTGATATTCACATAAGGCCTGCAAAGTTCAAGATCAAATTTACACACTTGCCACATGCTTGTACAAACTCTGCCTTGCCTTGTGTTCCCCAAATACATTCCCTGACTTTAAGCCACTGTTGGAAAAATGAGCCTCCATCATCTATGGAGAAAGAATATATTATACGTAGATTTATTTATTTATTTATTTTTACGGAAGCAAAGGTTTATTTCACTGAGGTAGTGGAGGTTTCAATCCATGCTCAGCTGGCTCCAAGGCAGGGGGGCACATGGCAGAGGGAAGCAGTTCATGGTGGAAGAAAACAGCATGAGCAAGGAGGAGGAACAGAAGCATTCGAGGCAGCAGAAAGCAAGCCTGTTTCCCTTACGTTTGCATTCAGGCTCTCCGCCCCCAGGTCAGGCATAATACTTGATGTACAGGATTGCAACTCCCAACCTGTAAGGTACCTGGGATGGGTTTGTGTTCTCTAAAACTGATGAATGAATTTTAGGAACAACAGAAGTTAAGATCAGAATATTTATTGGAGGAAAGAAAGCTCTGTCCTAGAGAGAGCCAGAATGGAGCCTGAGCAAGTTGTACATGAAGCTGTCTGTTCCAAGGAGTTTTATATAGTAAAACCATGTGGTAAGGAAGGTCTAAGGCAGAGAAAATGAGAACTTGCCCAGGTGAGCATGAGGTGGAATAAAACAATGCTGAACCAGTGAGATTACAATAACCATTGCTCAGTAAAAATTGATTAGATCCAGAACCAAATGGGGAACCAAGTCATGAGCAAGCTGGCATGAATATAGAACAAGGTCTCTTCTTGTTGAGGGTTGTTAGTGACTCATTTTGGCTCTTTCAAGTTGATTGATACCTATTTGTAATATCAATCTCTGATGACCATTCGCATGGAAGTATGTGACAGGATTTGTTTATTCTTCTGTCTTGAGGTCTGGCACACAACAGAAGTGTCTGTCTCATCCCAACTTGCAAGTTACCTTGTCCTCCAAATTGGGTCTTATGAGGGCTCAAGCCTGTCTGACTGCCTTTCTATCTAACTCAGCTGACTACAATATTCCCCCTCTGAAGAGGTAACCTGAGCTGCCAGGAGGGAACAATGGCAATGGGTGGTGACTGTTCTTGCTTCTTCATGCTGAAAGGGGACGTAGTTGTTGACTGGCAGTCAGAGACACACTCCAGTGGTTCTATCTAAAGGCTTCATAGATAGCAGGCATTAGATTGGGTAGGCATATAAGCTGGATGAGACAAAGCCAAGGAAACAATTAACACATATGGGCCAAATAATAACATCAGTAGGATAATTATGTATACAGTCAACAATGATTTTTAGCACTGAAGGAGCCAGTGGTAAAAATGGCTTCCCATAAAGATGATGAGGACAATGTCCAGGTGTTGCAGGCAGCTGAATTAGATAGAAATATCATAGGCAGTCAGACAGGGCCAGGCCCTTGAAGGAGATAACACAAAAGACAAGATACCTTACAACTGTGGAAGGGATGGATGCTCCTGCCATGGGCCAGACCTAAACGGCCAAAGATCAAGCAAATGCTGACCTAGGGAGACTGGCATCTGAGATTAATCATGACCCTGAGGGAGACAGAAGATCGTTAATCTGACTACTACTGGATGGCTACCTGATAAAGTGCTGTTCTACATTCATGCCTGCTTGCTATGTGACTTGCATCCCCATTTGGTCCTGGACTTAATCAATTTTACCTGAGCAATGGTGCTGGTAATCCCAGTGGTTGACCATAGTTTTGTCTCAACTCATACCTACCTATGCAAGTTCCCATTTTCTCTACCTTAGTCCTGTACAGTTTTACACTATAAAAGACCCTGGAAGAGACAGCTTCCTGAGAACTACTCGCTTTGGCCCCCCTCCTCCCCCTTTTTCAGACAGAAGCTTTCTTTCCTTCAGTAAATATATTCAGCTCATAACCTCTGTTTGTTCCTAAAATTCATTCTTTGGTTTTAGAGAACATGAACTCATCCAGGTCAGGTCAGGAGATTATTTTTCCCTATGTCATTTGGAGGTTCCCTATATTTTTTGGAGGTCATCCACCCGAGATCAGTTTTTCTCCCTATATTACAGGGGACTTTAGAGTCTGACATATAATTGATTTGATGTTTAACATCTTGAACAGCTATTTATATATTAGTAGGAGGATTGGGAAAGTAATAACCTTTTTCTAAAAAGTTTGTAATTATGAAAAGACCAGTCAGAACTTTTTGTAGGGACTTTGGAAGGCAGAGTTCTCTCTCCAGTTTGTAAATGATGACACCAGCTGGGTAACTGCTGACATGTCTGTATTGGCATCTATCAAAAAACTGACAGGCTTTTTCCTTATATTGTCAGTTATCATGTGTTCCCTTGGGCTGAGAGGCAAAGACCTATGACTTCATCAATCTGAATTTTTTTGAGTAATTTCTACAGTCTACAAGTATTTCAGAATTAATTCTGATGTGATTGCATGCAGCTGTTTGGTAAGATAAATGCCATTTTACCAATAAATAATAGCTTTACTTTTGAAGTTAATTTCATTTTTAATCAATCACTTAATTTTGTATAGGTCTCACTATGCAGCTCACACTCATAGTAATCCTTGCATTGAAAATTATAACATAACCTTACTGAGTGTTATTCCCTTAAAATCATGTAATAGACATTGTGAAGTAGAAATTCCCAGCATTGGGATTACAGGCCTGCACCAACGAGTCTGGATTCAGTGGCCAGCTAGGTTCAGGCCCTCACACAGCATGCAGCACTTGTGGGCACTTAGAATGCCAAGCTATCTCCTCAGCCCTTAGAGTTAATTTTAAAAGAATGTTTAAGCTCCATTTATCAAACAGAATAAGATAATATAAAATGTATCCTTATTATCTGCCATTGATAACAGTAATAAT
>PVKA01043333.1:0-16818 GCA_004027165.1 Ctenomys sociabilis | reverse complement strand
TTTTTCTCAAGCAGCCCACAAATACACACTGAGCACTGCTTCACACCTCCCAGGGACTGACACTAAGAATCAGAGGAGGCCACATCTGCCATTCAAACATGACTAGCTTGAGTCTAATACATTTTCATGAATCAGGAAAGTGAACCAGAAAATTTTCCTCAGTGGTAATATTGAACATGCTCGACTCTGGTAACTATAATAGCCTAAAGAGCATGTCTAAAACCAAACATATTCCCCCCATCACTACCACCCCAGACCAGCTCTCTCCTGATGTCCCAGATCCATTCATGGTTGCCATCACTCTCATTTTCAGTGTTGGGGCTATTCTTCGCCCTTCACTCTGCATATTCAATCTGTCCCAAATTCCTTTTGATAATTTTTATGACCCCCATTACCACTCTTTCAGCTACCTAATTGAAGCTTAATATTATTTTACCTGATTGCCACAGGGACATCCCAAGCTCTTTCTCTTCCCCTATTCATCCCGCCAGGTAGTGTTCCTAAAATGCAATACCCTTTCTGTTCATGCATTTATAAAGGTGTGATAGAAAAATATAATGAACATTCAAGTTTAAAAAAAAATATTGTAGTAAAAGATATATTGTCATAATCCCACTAAAAGATTCCCCCTTGCTTCAAAATACTTATCTTACCAGGCTGAAAATGCCAGTGCTGATCTATTCTATTCTCTCGTGTGGGACTTCTCCACTAAAAAATGAGTTCCCAAGGCCACCTTGTTGAAGGCTCTGTCTTCAGCGTTCCACCCTGCCTGGCACAAGGACATGCCTAATAAATGTTGGTAAAACAAATGTGTTAGTGACCAATTAAGCTTTTGCAAGAAATTTTTTTTGGTGGTACCAGGGGTTGAACTAGGGACCTTGCACTTGCCAGGCAGGTGTTTATGCCACTGAGCTACCTCCCTGGCCCAGGAAATAGATTTTTAAAGGCTGAAGTATGAACTAACTGTTAATAAATAGAATGTGACTTTCTTCTGGTTTCACACTCAGAGAAGAAAGACAACTTTTTTTTTTTTTTTGGAAGAACCAGGGATTGAACTCAGGCCCTTGTGCTTGCCAGGAAGCACTTATTCCACTGAGCCAACTCCCTGGCCCCAAGACAACTATTTTTAATGTGCCTTTGACAAGCAGTGGTTCCTTATATTCTCAGCTTAAATTTCTTCTCTCTCAGATCAGAGAATTTGCTTGTTGTTCTATTCTTCTGTTTTTATTTACTTAGCTTGTTTTTTTCAATCTTTCTTTTTATTAGTACATATTTGTCATACATGTTGTGTCTTGCTATTTTAAGATATCTTTCTTTTCATGGTCAACAGCCATATTCCTGTCTTCTAGATCTCATATTACATCCTTGCCCTAATTCAGTCTGTTGTGTATACTTTCAATGGAGTTTGTAAATTATTATTATCATTCTTTCCAAACAAGGTTTCACTACACTGTTCAGACCTCTTGTCTCAGCCTCTCCAGCACTGGGATTACAGGCATGTGCCACCATGCCCGATTTTGAGGTCGGCACGGTGTGCCCGGGGTTCCAGGGCCACACAGCATGTGGTACCAGGAATCAAACTTGGGATTCTGCACTTACCAGGCAGGTGCCCAACTGTCGACCTCCCCAGCTCTCAATGGGGTTTTCAATCTCCTGGATTTCTGTTTGGATATGTTCCATGAATTCCGTTTCTCTCCTACGTTGAGTAGTCATGGCTTCTATTGTTTTGCTGAGCTCCTCCTTTTTTTCTGTCTTTCTGCTTTAATGTCTTTCATTACGATTGTGATCTCTTTTTGCACCTTAGAGATTATTTTTTCCATAGCATCTTCCATTTGTCTTGGCTTATTTCTGTCACCATCACCTCAGAAAGCTCCACTGGTTAGCTTCTGATTTCCTCTCTGACAGTACTCTGGACTTGGCCTCAGTGGGCCAGTGGCTGGGGTTGCAGTCTGCTTCTGCGTCTAATTTGTTTTCTATTTTCTATTGTTTATTGTATTTTGTTTTCTGTGTTGATGCTTGTAGGTTTCTTATGGCAGGTATCTTTATCCCTAGTATCAAGCCTTCTCTAGGAAATGTGCGTTCTTCTAGGTGTCTTCTAGATGTAGGTGGCTCTTGGTATTTGTGTCTATCCAAAGGCCCTACCTTCCCAATGTATTGAGGGTGAGGAGTTATTATCTATGTTGCTCAGAACCCAGTCCTTTGGCACTGAACTATAATGATGGCTACGATCCCATACAACCGCAGTGTTCTCATACAGGAGAGAAGAACTGATTATAACAGGTATGACATCCTAGCTAAAGTAGTACAATTAGCAATGACAATAATCTTGAGGGGCAGGGAAGGTAGCTCAGAGGCATCAGTGCCTACCTGGCAAGTACAAGGTCCTGAGTTCAATCCCCAGTGCACAAATTGTCTCCAGCACAGCCCGGATATTGATAAGCTGTTGTAACTACTAACCTGATACCTTCAACCACGGGAGCACGTTCTACAGTTACATAACAGAGTCCAGCATATAACCAGAAGTTGTATGCAATGATTTTCCACTTAGTAGAATTATTTTTACCCTGTTGCTGTGGGGACAGGGGTACAAAGGACAGGGGACAAGATGAAGAGGTGAATGAGGTCCTCTATTGTAGGAGCAGGACTAGAGGGTGAAGGATGATCACCCATGTTATGGGAAACTGGAGGACGTAAGAGGAAAAGAATGAAAGAGGAAGCAGAGGCATATTGAAGCGAACCAGAAAGAGGAGAGATAATGCTCACTCACATGAAAGAATCATAAATTCAAGCAAGATCGTTGATGAGAGTAAGAAGATGAGTAGAAGAAAACAAGAAAGAAGGCAACGTCTAAGTTATGAAAGAAAAAACTAGCCATTAAAAAAAAAAAAAAGGGATGGCGAGATAGCTCAGCAGACTAAGCGCCTGCTTTGGCCAGGTTCTATTCCTGGTCCCACATGCTGTGCTGGCCCCGCCCCCAGGCACGCTGAGCAGGCAATCAAGTCTGGGCAGAGTGGCACACGCCTGTAATCCCAGCACTGGGAGGATGAGACAGGAGGATCACTATGAGTCCAAGCTGCATGATGAGACCCTGTACCAAATACATAAAATAAAAAATAAAACAAGACTAAACTAAACAAGAAAGACCCCAACTGGACAGAAAAAGGAAAACCGATTAAACAAACATTTAAAAAAATAAAGCAGCAAAATTCCTCTGGTGCGCCTTGTTCTGTGGTAGGCCTAAGAGACCAGCCCTAACACAGGGGACATTTAATTTTTGCTTGTATTACTTGGTATTACATAGGTGTATTACACTGTGATTTAAATCTCAGGATCAAGAGGGCCGGGGAAATGGCTCAGTGGAATAAGTGCTTCCCTGGCAAGCACAAGGGCCTGAGTTCAATCCCTGTTTCTGCCAAAAAATAAATAAATAAATAAATCTCAGGTCAAGAGCTGGCCAGATAGCTCAGTAGACTAAAATGCCTGCTTTGGCAGAGTGCAACAGCCAGGGTTCAATCCCCAGCTTGCCATGCCAGCCCTGCCCCCAGGGTGCACTGAGAGAGTGATTGAGGCTGGGCGTGGTGGTGCACGCCTGTAATCCCAGTACTTGGGAGACTGAAAACAGGAAAATCATTACAAGTCCAATCTACATGGTGAGAACCTGTAGACCCTGTAGACCCTGTACCAAACACATTAAAAAATAAAATATAAATTTAAAAGTCAGCATGGTGAGCCGGGCGTGGTGGTGCAGGCCTGTAATCCCAGCACTCGGGAGGCTGAGGCAGGAGGATTGTTGTGAGTTCGAGACCAGCCTGAGCTACAAAGTGAGCTTAAGACCAGCCTGAACTGCATAGTGAGACCCTGTCTCAAAAAGACAAATAAATAAATAAATAAATAAATAAATAAATAAATAAATAAAAGTCAGTGTGGTTAACTATTTGTATGTTCAAGAACAGTACATGCTGCCTTTTTGCTCCATCTGTTATATATCTATTTTTCCTGGTTTTCACATTGTGAATTTCTTAAAAGCAAAGCCTGCTTTGGCGTCCTGTGTGCATTTTGTTATGCTAAAACCAAAGTTACGTGAGTCGTGGATCGATAGGCAGTCGCACACAACAGTGAGGGAGTGGTGGGATTACAAGCAGTGTCTCAAAACAGCCAGTGTGAAAGGCGAGCCAGTGGGAAAAGGTAGCAAGGGCACAGTACACAGAGCTCGGAGCGCCAGGAGGAGGAACGGTGGCCAGCTGGGTATGCCTTCAGAGGCTTTCGGTGGATTCAAAATGTTTCTTTTTTTTCAGTAGAAGGGATTGAACCCAAGCTCTTTACACTGAGCTATGTCCCCTTGATTCTTCCTAGGTCAAGCCAAGCAATCTCAGGTTAAAAAGAAGGAGTTTATTAAATCATAGCCGGGGAAGGAGTAGAAACAGACGTCTGGGTTTCTGGTCCTGACTCTGCCAATCAACGACCTTAGCCCACTATGAGTCGAAACAGAGAACAACTATGAGAGGCTTGGTTTTGCACAGTTGGTAGCCCAGTGACTTATGCACGTGACCAAGGGCCATCATGAAGGTGTAGCAAGGGATGCTCTTATTTTTTGAAGCGGTCACATGCGATGGAAGATGAACAGGGACCATGACCCAACTCAGCGTTCCAATACTGGGATACAGGGAAAGTTTCGCTACGTGGAAACGGAAGCACTGCAACACTGAATACTTAAGATCACAGGTCCGCGCTATGATGCAGCAGTAACCTGCGCAAGCCTGTTGGCTGCGCTATTCTCCAGCTGGCCTCCACTCGTTTTCCAGATAGTGATTCCTGAAGAACTTAGAGATGTTCAAGAGTGTGCGCGCCTCTCAGTACTGTCAGTTCTCGGGGCTGCCTCCCCCATTAGGGTACCAGAGCCGCATGGACAGGACTCTTGTCTCCCTTTGCTGTCTGGACAATGACTTGAACCATGACGGTGCAAAACTAGCACTCAGAAAATACTGCTGATCTGAGGGAGCTCACTTCTCTGACACAAGTGATGTAAGGTATTTCCTCAGCTCTGAAGGAAACTCAGGGAACACATGCAGCTAGTGACTGATACAGAGTAACGTAAGAATCGAATTATTTAACATGGATTCATACTGTGAGGACAGAATTATAAGACTCTCAGTAAATGCTACAGCAGAGAAGTTTTCCCCCCCAAAAAAATAGAAATCAAATCAGATCTGCCATGGAGACTTGCAGCTTGGAATGAGTGAAAGGGGAAAACCAGGAGCAAAGGCCAGAGAAACCAGTGCAATAGGTAAAGTGGACAGATCTGGGAACTCAGTTCGCAGGGAGAAAATGGCAAGGAAAGCTGTAAGAGCAGGTAAACCTCCTGTTTCGGGAGATTCTCCCAGAAAAGACAGCAATTCAGACTTGATGATACAAGCAAGCTCCAGAATAGCAAGATTAACACCTTGCCTGCCAGGATAGATTGTAGCAACGCTGTTTTCCTTGGTTTCCAACAGTGACCACAACTGGTCCTATCAGAGATATTTAAAAACTGCTGAATAGCATTCTAATAAAAAAAAAAATTTAAAAACCTGACTTTAGCATCAACCTTTTATTACTTGCAAACAGACCCCCCTGGGAAGGGAGAACAGCGCAATTTTCTTTCTTATCCATCTTTTGTGCCTTTTTCATGCCCACTTCTGTTTAAGTCCAGGAAAAAATGAATTACCGACCAACTCATTGCTTCATTAGGAAATGGGCTCTGATCTGAAACCAATTTTTCAGAACAATGACTTGATAAGTGCTGAAAAATGCAGTGTTTAGTCATGAAGAAAATAAAGACAGATTCACCAGGCAATTGTTTTGCTTTGTTGTTTTTTTTAAGACATACACTAAAAGATGGAAATTTAACAAGTGGAAGGAAGGAGTCCATTATCAAAGCCGTGCTCCTTCAAAAGGAGAAACAGAACAAACTTCTTAGTATACGAATAAAGAAGGCTTCCTTCCTTCCCCCCGACTGCCCTTATTCTCTTACTTAGAATTCAGACCAAATGCTGGCCCTGAAAGGAGGAGAGGAAGCTTGGAACGAGGGCATGTAAAGTTCAAAGCAAATCTCTTTGGGAAGGATAAATCTGATAAGCATTTTCAGGACAGCATCTGTGGTGAGCACAGGCTTCCAGGGCTGCAGTGACTGCTGATTTCTTCAAGGAGGCGTTGAAGACCTGCAGCTGCGAGGGAGAGTCACAGAAATCAGAGAGGAGGAAAGGGCCGGGAAACACCAAAGTGCAGCGCCAGTTTTAGTTAACAAGTATCTCAGAATAATGCAGAGGAAATAAATAAAATACAGACTCAAAGAGTAATTTAAAAATCGATGAGAAAAAGTGTTGGATAAACAAAATTGACAGATAACCCTCAAAATGAGAAAGAATACCCAAATAAAATTAGAGCCAGGTAGAGTGGCACACACCTGCAAAGCCAGCACTTGGGAGGCTGAGGCAGGATGATCGCCATGAGTTTAAGGTCACCCAGGATGCATAGTGAGTTCAAGGCCAGCCTGAACATAGTGAGACTGTCTCAAAACAATCAAATTCAAGATGAAAATGGACATGACAACCAATACCATAGAAATTCAAAGGATCATTTGGGATTATAATTTTAAAGTGCATTAAAGTTGAGCACTAGCAATCTAAAAAGAAACTGTATGCCAACAAATGGAAAATACAGAAAAAACAAATACACTTCTAAATACCTACAACCTACCTAAATTGAACCAAGAGGATTTTAGAAACCTAAATAGATTAATAAACAACACAAAATGAGATTAAGTATGAAAAAGTCTCACAATAAAGAAAAGCCCAAGGCCAGACAATTTCACTGCTAAATTTTATCAAACTTTTAAAGAAAAGCTAACACCAAAGTTTCTCAAACTGTTTCATAACATACAAAAGGGGTCAAAAAAAATAGACATTGCCTTCTACTTCTGTCTTAGTTACTCTTCTCTCATTGCTGGGACACTCAAAATGAGAGAGAGAAAGATTTAGCTCACAGTTACTGGAGGTTTCAAGACACTGGGGAGGCTGGGGAGCTGCGTGCGCAGGATGACCCTCTCCACATCTCTGAGAAAGTACAGGGAGCTGGTATAATGGTTAGCACTTTCCGTAGCCCCGCCCCTCGGGCCCCGCCCCGCCCCTCGGGCCCCACCCCTCAAGCCACTTGCCGCTCCTCCAGCTGCGTTTGCCCCATGCCTAGGTGAGGCTTTGGGGGGACAACTAGACACAAACCATAACAACTTCAATATAAGTAAATTGAATGGCACATAAAAAATATACACTGCGATAAAGTTGTTTTCACTCCACAAATACAAGGATGGTTTAATATATGTAAATCAATAAATATAGCGGTTCACATGAAAAGGATAAAGATCACATTATCACCTAAATGGATGCAAAAATTTTGATAAAATTCAACATTCCTTCATAAGGAAAGCCTTCAACAAGTCAGGCATAACAGATCAAACTCCAACATAATAAAGACTGTACGTTTATGCTAAGCCCATGGCCAACGAAATGGGAAAAATGGAAGGCATTGCTTCTGGATCAGCCAGTGCTCCTACTCAGGATAGCACTAGAAGTTTGACCCACAGCAACTGGGCAAGAAAATAAAAAATAAAAAACCACATAGGGAAGGAGAAAGCCAAATGACACGCACTTGCAGGTGATGTGATTCTTTACCTAGAAAAACCCAAGACTCTACCAACAACCATCAGAACTGAAAAGCACATGCACCAAAGTAGCAAGATATAAAGTCAACCTACAAAAAGCAAAAGATTTTTTTATATGCCAATAATGTATTTGCTGAGGGGAAAAAAGGAAAATTAATCTCATTCATAAGAGCCACAAAAACAAAATAAAACCCTAGGAACAAACCTAACTAAGGATGTAATAAAAGATATGAGAATCTATGGATTGGCAGAATTGACATTGTTAAAATGTCCAAAATACAATCTTCACCAGAATGGCAAAAATGTTCTTCGCAGCACTAGAAAAAAAATTGAAAATTGAGACAGAAGCTCAAAAGACCCTGTGTAGCCAAGCAGTCTCAAGCAAAAAGAATAAAGCTTGAAGCATCATATTTGATGTCAAAGCCACGGCAACAAAACAGTGTGGTCTTAGCATAAAAATGGATATATAAATCAACAGAACAAAATAAAAGGCCCAGAAACAAGTCCATACACCTTCAGCCAACTGATTTTCAACAAAGGTGCCAAGAACATTCACTGGAGAAAACACAGTACAGTTTCTTCAACAAACGGTACTTGATTGTTTTTTTTTGTTTGTTTGTTTTGCGGAACCGGGTATTGAACTCAGGCCCTTGCGCTTGCCAGGGAAGCGTTTATTCCACTGAGCCTTCTCCCCGGCCCAAAAAACAGTACTTGAAAAAATGGATATCCATAGGAAGAAGTCTGAAACGTCGCACCTGATACGAAACTCAGCTCAAGATGAATATAAAACTATGGTCCTGAACTCTAAAACTGCTAGAGGAAAACATGGGGAAAACACTTGAAGATACTGGCATAGGCTATGATTTACTGAGCAGAACTCTACAGATGGCCAGATGGCTCAGCGGACTAAAGCGCCTGCTTAGGCAAAGTGCGATAGCCGAGGTTTGATCCTGTGTGCCACGCCGGCCCCACCCCCAGGCCACACTGAGATGGCAATGGAGACTGGGCGTGGTGGCACATGCCTATAATCCCAGCACTTGGGAGGCTGAAAACAGGAGAATCACTAAGAGTTGATCTACTTAGTGAGACCCTGCATACCCTGTACCCCATAGGCCCTGTGCTAAATATTTAAAATAAATAAATAAATAAATAAATAAATAAATAAATAAATAAATACCAGACAGAACGCTAAAGACACAGAAAGCAAAACCAAGAATTGGAAAATGGACAAAGTAAAAGTTTCTGCACAGGGGCCTGTGAGATAGCTCAGCGGTCTAAGTGCCAGCGCCTGCCTCAGCAAGTACAAGGGCTCAGGTTCGATCCCTGGTCCTGCATGCTGTGCCAGCCCCACCCCTGGGCTCACTGCGCCGGCCGCCAAGCCCAAGCATGGTGGTGCATGCTGTAATCGCAGCCCTGCAGAGGCTGAAAATAGGAGGATCACTATGAGCTCGAGCTACATAATGAGACCCTGTACCAAATACATAATTTTTTTTTAAAAGAAGTTTCTGTACAGCAAGGAAACAGGGAATGAAGGGAAGAAATAATCTACAGAATGAGAGACAATCTTGGCCAGATGCATCTGAGCAATACCCAGAATATAAAAATAACTCAGAAAATTAACAAAAAAAAGTAAACCAACTTAAAAACAGGCAAGTGATTGGAATAGACGCTTCTTAAAAGAAGAAACACAGGTGGTCAAGAATTATGTGACATAGGAGAACCTGTACTGCAACATCATGAAACTCAGTTGAGCTCCAAATTTTCTGAACAAGGAGATTATGGAGCCACAGAAGAAAGAGATCGAAGTTCTACAGTGTGCCTGGGGAGAGTCACATGGAGAGAAAACTTTCTCTCAGGCTCTCACAGAAAGCAAACTGGTCAAGCATTGGCCGTGACTCATCCACATGGATGACACAGACAAAGGATCTACAGAATAAGATACAGAACTACAAGATAAACCCTGAGGGGACTTCACTGACCTCATAAGAAACATAAAGTATATGTGTTGGTATATAAGTCTTGCTCTATGTAGGTCTTAACCATCCAGCAGAAAAGTATAGAAATGAAGTATACATCGTGGGGCCATAATATTAAGTTGAGCTGTAAATGGCTATGGTCGACAACTTCTTCAGATAACTCACTATTGTTGTGGAATGCTGGACTGTGTTGGATTCTGTTGTCAAGTTCAGGCACCTAAATTAGTTGAATGACAATGGAGTGCCCATCTCTGACAGGTGTAGACAAAGGAAGGGGTAAAAGAAGATACACTTGCCTATTCATGTGTATTGGGGCACTATGTACAACAGCTAAGGCATGCATTTCCACTAAAAGTAAATAAGAATTCTTTTCTCTCCATGTTCTCACCAGTATTTGTTATTTTATTTCAGTTGGAGTTTAAGCTTTTATCATAGCCATTCTAACTAAAGGGAGATAGAATCTCATTGTGGTATGCATTTGCATTTTCCTACGGCTAATGATATTGAGAATTTTTTTTCACATATGTCTTGGCCATTTGTATTTCTTCTTTTTAGAAATGTCTACGCAGATCCCTTGCCCGTTTTTAACTCAAGCAAGCTAGACTTTATTTAGTCATATTCATAAAGCACAAGAGTAGAGATGCAAGCAATTTGGATACGCCAAAGAGGGGGCCATAAGATGCTTCTTTGCCTGAAAAGATGATAGTTCTCAATTTGGAAAGAAACATCCTGTAATTCAGGGGTGTCCCAAATGTTCCATTCAGGGAGATTATGGGGCCACAGAGGAAAGTGATCGACCATGTAGAGTGTGCCTAAGGAGAGTCACCTGGACCGAAAACATTCTCTCAGGCTTTCACAGAGAGCAAATTGGCCAAGCAATGGCTGTGACTCATTCACATGGCTGACACTGACAAAGGATCTACAGACTGTGGTACAGTACAGGATTTCAGGATAAACCCTGAGGGGATTTGACCGATCTTGTCAGATACAAAAGTTACATTTTTTGCTATGTAGGTCTTGCCTTATCTTGGTCTTAACCATCCATCAGGAAAGTATAAACACAAGGTATAAAAAAACAAAGCCATATTAATATTAATATGTAAAAGGCTCAAGTCAACAAGTTCTGACATTGTCAATTTGGAAAGAAAAAAATACTAAGGTGCAAAGCTACAGTATAATCAGATACTGAAAGACAGAGCATTCACATAACTTGAATTACAATGTATTATTATAAGTGTTCTTTCTTATTATTAGCCACTGCCATTTAATCTCTTACTGTACCTAACTTATAAATAAAACTTTGTCATTAATATGGATAGATATGAAAAACATAGTATATAAAGAGATCGGTACTGTGCACAATTTCAGGCATCTACTGGTGGTCTCTCTAAAAAAAATTAAGGGCCTACAGTAAAAGCCAAAATGTGGGAACAACCCAAATGCCTATAAACTGATCAGTGGATAACCCAATGCAGACTACCCACAGAATAGAATATTATTCAGCTATGAAAAGAAATGTAAGTACTGACACATGCTATGACATGGATACATTTTGAAAACATTTTTGCTCAATAAAAACCTGGCTTCCCCAGGGGATGGGGCACAAGGGGTCAAATGAGAAGCCTCTGCTAACGCTATGGGATTTCTTTTCGGGATATGAAAGCATTCTGAAACTGAACAGTGGTGATGCTTGCATAAATTCATGAGTAGATTAAAAAGCCACTGTGTTGTATACCTTAGGAGAGTAATATGTTCTGTGAATCTATTTTCATTTTATGTATTTGGTACAGGGTCTCACTATGTAGCCCAGACTCACAATGATCCTCCTGTTTTGTTTTGTTTTGTTTTTGGCAGAACCGGGAATTGAATTCAGGCCCTTGAGCTTGCCAGGGTAGCACTTATTCTACTGAACCTCTCTTCCAGCCCTGATCCTCCTGTTTTCAGCTTTCCCAGCACTGAGATTACAGGTGTGTGCCTCCACTCCCAGACTTGGTCGCCGGGCCTGGGCGGCATGCAGGACCCAGGATCAAACCCTGGCCCCCACATCTGCCAAAGCAGGCAATTAGTCCTCTGAGCTACCTTACCCGCTCTTGTTTTGTGAATTTTATCTGAATTGTTTAAAATGTTGGGCAAAAAGGAAAAGAAGTATTTGTCAGTGAAGTCGCCAGAAATAATTTAAGGGAGGAAACACGAACTCGGAAACTAGGCCTACTGTGTTTGCAAGACTGCTCTTTTCTGCAACCAACCCACCCTGCAGGAGGGTGTTCTGCCCCCCTGCACTCTTGCCTGAGAGACGCTGTGCAGTAGCCGTGCAGATTCACTGCTCAGAACCCCTGCTGCAGAAGGAACAACTGGCTGACGGTCCCAGCTGCTCCGCTTCGGGATTCACTGCCACATTTGTGCCAGGCTTCTGCTAGCTGCTCTCAATCAATGCTGAGCACAGCAGGAGAGCTAATGCGGGCTTCTGACAGGAAGACGGGGAGCTCTCCGGCAGACAGCATTGGCTGGAGGACTCCCCAGCCACCTGGCAACTCTCGGGAGCTTAGCTTAGCGGTGGCTCTTCTCCACAGGCCAGGGCTCATGAAAAAGCAATCAAAGCTGACCTCATTAGCATGCACAGAGATGCGGGTCCCAGACTAATAAACACTGGGGAACTCAGGCAGTTAAGGGAGCTTGACACAGAGAGTCAGAGCTGGCTAAAGCAACGTAGAGTTCCAGGCGCAAAATAGATGGCCAGTCATGAAGAGTGATACCTAATCTCTACAAGCAAAAAGAAAAGAAAAACATAAACAAGAACTACTGTACCACAGAGAAGGATAAACTTGACACATGTAGTTTTATGCAACTAACCATTGGATAGCAAACCAACATTCTCTGAATACACAGTATTATTAACTCTGTCACCACAATCTGTGCTAACATCAAGAGTACCAATAAAACACTTAATGGAACTACAGGAAAAAAAGAAAAGAAAAAAGGAAGGAAGGAAGGAAGGAAGGAAGGAAGGAAGGAAGGAAGGAAGGAAGGAAAGAAAGACCAAGGCTAATCACCTCAATTTTAAAAATTCTCTTTCTCCAGTTAAGTTCCCAGACTCAAAGCAATTTTTAGATTGCAACCCATTACATAAAAAGATTAAGTGGCCAGGTCCCGAGGACCTACTATAGTACGAGCATGTTCTACACTATTCTCCCAGTCTTTCTTCAAAGACCAAGGGTCATCTACTCACGTGATTATTTAATGAGGAAAAAGAAACTCAGAGTTACTGAGAACTCTTGAAGATCTAGGTTACATAAATACATAGAGATACAAAATATCAGAGGCCCCTATAATTATTTCACACACAGTCCAGGCTATGGGCCAGTTCATAGTAACACTTAGGTCCATGGCTCAATCCAGTGGTCACTTCCCAAACCCTGAATGTATGATTGAAATTATACTTCGGAATATACAGTAAGTCCTGGCCTGGATCCTTAAACTGTGGGACAGAAGTTATAGTACGGAGGAAGGCCAGGTAGGAATTCTGAGACTGAGCCCCTGTAAGCCAAGATACTAAATTGAAAATGATAACATGTGCAGTTATGTGAATGTGCGGATTACCACAAATATTACTCAAAGGCCTAAAGCAGGTTCAAGCTCTCCACATTTCCATTCAGTTTACCAATCCTACCCTTGCAGAAAGTCGACAGATTCTGAAGGATACCTTAGACTACAACAGACTGAATGAAGAGGTTATCCTGATTGTAGCTGCTGGGCTGGGCATCATCTTGATCCTGGAGCACTCTGATGAGGCCTCAGGACAGGGTACGAGGCCAATGATGTAGCTGGTGCCTTCTTTTCTGTTGCGCATTCACGTGGGACCGATGACAATATTCCTCCACACAAGCGGTGGGTAGAGTATGCTAGAAGCCTTGTTGGGAGAGGTGCTACAGATGGTAGAAAATAAACCCGGGAAGTTTCAAAACCTTCTAGTTTACTGAAACTTTTAGGGGCTCCCATAGTAAGGGGCATGCCAGAATATCTGTTTGAAAGTAAAACACCAATGGCTGCTGTGTTCACTTCTGTAACAAAGAAGAGAATGTCATCCCTGTTAACTCCCGTGGTTTCTGCAGATGACACATTTCATACCTAGGAAAACTGCTCCTGGCCACACCAGGTGACAGGCAAGGCTCCATCTAGGAGGAGCCCCCCAGGAGGAAAGACAAAATACATTTGTGTACGTACGTATGTACATATGTATGTATGCATGCATGTATGTAACGTAGTGTATGGTATAAGGATATTAGTGGTGGGAAAGAAATGCATTGTGAGCCTCTGGCCAGCCTTAGAGGGAGACTCTCAAATGAAGGCCTGTGGGATTTTTGGAACAGGACAATGGCTCCTGTATGGGACGAGTTTTATGTCTTTTGAAAATCAAATACAGAGCCCATTGTGGCATGCACCTGTAATCCCAGCACTCAAGAGGCTGAGGCAGGAGGATTTCTGTGAGTTGCAAGCAACAGTGGGATATAAGGTGACTTCAAGGCCAGCCACCTATAGTGTGACTGTCTCAAAAAAGACAAAACAGGCCCAGAGACCAGCTAGAGGCAACACGGCCGACTCCAGCAGCCTCCTCGATCCCGCCCACACCCACCCAACCTCAGAGACCGGCCAGAGACAGCACGGCCAACTCGGCCATCTTCCTCGAACCGCCCACGCCTGCCCAGCCAGAGACAGCGGGGCGAGCGGAGGCGACTCCAGCGGCCTCCTGGATCCCGCCCCAAGCCCTCCCAGTGAGTGGGAATTTGCACAACTCACCAGGCAGCCCAGATCAGTGAGAGTGTGGTGAGTCTGAGGGAGAGCCTTTGGCTTCTTCCTGCGCACTACCCGGATCCCCACCCCCAAGCCCTCCAAGCCAGTGGCCGGCCTGAAACCTCAGGACCCACTCACCAGCACCTTCCCGGATCCCCTGCCCTAAAGCCCGCTGAGCGAGTGGGAATTTCCCCGACTCCCTAGGCATCAAAGTTCGGTAAGTGTAGAGCTCCAGGCCCACAGCGCTGGAGAGACATTTCCCACGGATTCCCTGTCCCCCAATCCCCCGCGGCCCGAGACCCAGCACAACTCGGCCATGAGAGCTCCAGGCCCACCGCGCCAGAGAAACATTTCCCAGCGATTGCTGGTCCCATGCCACCGCCTCAGACCCAGTGCAGGTCGGCTTGGAGGGAGAACTCCAAGCCTGCCACTCTGGAGGGACATTTCTCAGCAATCCCCAGTCCCACCCCATGGGTTGAAACCCAGCGTGGCCCGGCCTATGAGTGAGGGCCCCAGGCCCACTGAACCAGAGGGACCCTTCCCAGCCTTCTCAGGTTCCACCCTGTAGACCCGGACCCAGCCCAGGCTGGCTGACCCAGTACAGCCTACCCGGTGAATAAGATCATCCACTATCCTTTTGGGAGGCCAGCAGACCCACCAAAGTCCAGGCCCGCCCACCTAGAGAGCTACCTGCCTGACACAGGAGGGCTGACTCCAGCAATTTTCTGGATCCTTGCCCCAAACCCAGCCAAGACAGTGGGAATTTTCATTACTTGCTCTGCATCCCAGTTCGGTTCGTGCTTGCCTGAACAAGGAACCAACAGAGGGGAACCACAGGAGCTCTAACAAAAACGAACTGAACACAACAGCTAGATCCAGGATAGGCATACCGGGATAATCTCAAACTTAATAGACTGGCACCTGAATCTCATAACAAGCTAAGGTTATAGGTGCACCAAAGCTCTACACCAAAGTTCAAAGGTCAGAGCTATACAAAATGACAAAGACAAGGGGAAAAACACAATCCCAGACCTCAAGTCCACCAGGAAGGGCAGAGGACACTATCTCAGCTGCAATGAATGAATTAACAGATACAGCAGCAAAGGAACTGCAGCAGAAAGGTATAGAGGAAATAAAATGAGAAGTAATTCCCCAAATTAAAAAAGAAATATCTGAATACATAGTATCTGAAATAAAGAATCAATTCCAGAAACATGGGATAGAAAAGCAATGTTCACCCAGAACAAGTGCAGAGAGCACTATTCCAGCTGAAACACAAGAATTAACAGCATCTGAAGCAAAGACACAACACCAGAAAGCTCATGAGGAACTCAAAGCAGAAATACTTTCTAAAGTCAAAAAGAATTCTTTGAAAGAAAAAGAATTCTTTGAAATCATAGCATCTGAAATACAGAAACAAGTCTGGAAATATACAGAGGAAACACAACTTGAAAGAAACACTGAAGAAAAAGAATTAATAACTGCCTCTAAAGAAGACATGGATAAAAAAATTTGAGGAAATCAGAAATATGATAGATTCCTTGAATGAGCAATACAGAAAAGAAATAGAATGCATTAAACACAGCCAAAGAGATATAGAAGAACTAAAAATATCAATCACTAGTCTACAAAACTGTTTGAGTGAAAGCAAAGACAGAGTTTCAGATCTTGAAGATGCCGGTGCAGCTAGTGAAAAGATGAGAAAGGATCTCTTAAAAACAACGAGAATGCAGGAAAAAATAATACATCACCTGCAAGATGATGCCAGGATGAACAATGTGAGAATAATTGGTATCAATGAGAATGAAGGAGTCAATACAAATGACATAAAAAGAATTTGGGGAGAAGTAATCACAGAAAACTTCCCAAATATGAAGAAACAATCCAACATTCAGGTCACCAAAGCATACAGAACACCACCAAATAACTTCAACCCAAGTAGAAGCACACCGAGATATATAATAGTTAAGATTCCAGAAATCCAACACAAAAATAATATACTGAAAGCTGCTAGAGAGAAGAAGCACCTCACATTCAAAGGAAAAACCATCAGAATTACAGCCAACTTCTCTACACAAACAATGAAAGCAAGGAGAGCATGGAGCAGAGTTCTTCAACTCCTACAGGAAAACTAATTCCAGCCCAGACTATTATACCCTGCAAAACTTTCTTTCAAGTTTCATGGAGAAGTGAAATACTTCCATGACAAAGAACAACTAAAGAGCCAGGCATGGTGGTGCATGCCTGTAATCCCCGCACTCGGGAGGCTGAAGAAGGAGGATTGTTGTGAGTTCGACACCAGCCTGAGCTACAAAGTGAGCTTAAGGCCAGCCTGAACTGCATAGTGAGACCCTGTCT
>PVKA01043332.1:0-16818 GCA_004027165.1 Ctenomys sociabilis | reverse complement strand
GGCTGGCCTTAAGCTCACTTTGTAGCTCAGGCTGGTCTCGAACTCACAACAATCCTCCTGCCTCAGCCTCCCTAGTGCTGGGATTACAGGCATGCGCCACCACGCCCGGCGTGTTTCTTTTTTAGAGACAGGTTCTCACTATGTAGTTCAGACTAGTTTCAGACTATGTAGGCCAGGCCAGCCTTGAATTGGTGAACCTCTTGCTTCAGCCTCCTTATTACAGGGGTTTATGCATCACTACATCCAGCTCCACAGGGTAATTTTAAGAGTTCAATGGAGGTATGGTGATATCCACCTATAGTCCTAGCTACTCAGGAGCCTGAAATGGGAGAGCCACTTGAGCCTAGCAGTTTGAGTCCAGCATGGGACACAGCAAGATTCTGTCACTAAAAAGTACCAAGAGCCCCCTAGGGCTGGGGTTGCCATCTCAGCCCCTACCTGAGCCCTGTGAAGTGGGCATGGATGCGCAGGTAGGCCCCATACAGCTGGATGCGCCTGCTGTGGACCTCAATGATGGCACCAGTCGTGGGCACGTACTGTGGAGGAGGGGCATGTGGTAAGGGCGCCCGGCCTGGGAGGGGCCCCTTCCCGGCCCAGTGGACCCTGGAGTGCTGGGCTCAGCACTCTCACCGAGTTCTCCCTATAGTCTGTGTACAGCTCCACCTCCAGGAGCTGCTTCTGTTCTGCAAAGCCGAAGAGCAGGAGGCTGGAGAAGACAATTGTATCCAGCGTCTGCAGCAGATCCGAGCGGTAGTGCAGCATCACCTGTGAGCAGGCAAGGGCTGGGAGGGGCCTGGCTGCGCTGTCCTCCAGGCTGGGGCTCCTCAGCCCCATTCACTGCCCAGCCACCCCTCGCTATTCTTCTCACACTGCTTACTTTTGGAGCACTAGGACCCAAGCCCAGGGTCTGTGCACTGACCTCCAGCCCAGTCCTTCTTTTCATTTTGAGAGAGCATCTGGCTACGCTGCTCAGGTGGTGCTCCCTTCTGCATTCTCACAGGCAAGGAGCCCCCAGTCTAAGACCTCTTGCAGATTCAGCACAGTGCTGCCTTTGGCCTGCCCATCCCCACAGTTTTGCACCCCAGGTGGAGTCCTAGTGGTAGGGCAGTGGGGGCCACTTCCCCTCGCAGACATCCTGAGTAGACCCTCCTATGCTATCTCATTCCTGGCCCTTGGGGGTCCAGAGGCAGCTGTGAGCTGTGACACCCACAGGGTGCCAGTCCTTGGAGGCCCAGGAGCCAGGTCCCTCTGACCTCTTCTTTCTCTGACCCTTAGGCTTGTATGTGTGCCCAGCCCTCACTCTGGCATCCTGCAGCCTGAAGGCTCAGTGAGTGCACTCCTCCCCCTTCTGATGTGAGGCAAGGAGCCCCACCGGATACCCTACTCCCCTTGCTGACAAGCAACACTTACGGAACGAGAGGAGGTGGAGATGATGCGGCCACCTCTGGTATAGCAGGAAACTGTAACCAAGAACATGCCCAGGTCCTGGTTCACAGGGGACTCGGGCAGCTCCAGCTCCAGGGTGATGCGATAGGGCTGTCCATACATCAGCACCTGCCCCAGAGCCACTTTGGAATTAGGCCCCTATCCCAGGTCTCTGCTGCACCTTGTGGGACCAGAGCTCCAAGTTCCTCCACCTCCAGCAGGCTACCTGTAACCCGGACTTCAGCCCATTCCTATCCCAGGACTGTGGGTAGGCAACAGAGCCACCTGTGACTCGGGCCTGCACAGCAGGGAGGCGTCCCTCAGGCCTGGCACCCTTGTACTGGCAGTGACCCAGGTACCCACAGTACTGGTTCTCAGATGAGCTTGTGCCTGTTGTCTCCCTGCATTCCGGCCTCCCCCAGCCTTTAAAGATGGGATCTTGCCAGGCTGGGTCTTCAGGGCTCACAGAGTCATCTTGCCTCAGCCTCTCAAGCTACCAAGACTACAGGCTTGCAGCTCACTTTTGGTGGCATCCAAAGGGCTTCTTCACTAGACAACCCCGCAAGGTTAGGGTTTCACTCAGAATCCTCAGTACCAATGTTCTGGGCGCTTCTTCCACCTTTCTTACCTTCTACTTGTCTCTGTCTGCAGTTCCATCTCTCAGTGCTAAGGATACCCAGGGCTTGGCACATGCCACACCACTGAGCCCCACCCTGCCCCTGCCCTGTCAGGGTGGCATCCAGGAGCTACAGCACTGGTCCCAGCTTGCCTGCCTGTCCAAGGGCCTGTGTGTTGAGTGCATTGCACCTCTAACTAACAAGAGACAGCCTTGGCCTCCAAGCTAGTTCCAAGCCTGGAGGGACTGACTACAGCACCTTCTGTGGTCAAGGCCCCACGTTCCCCCTCATCTCCAATCCTCAGGCCCTGCTCTTCACATCTCCCTGCAGCCTGTTACCAATCCTGGAAGCACGGATGAATCCCTGTGTAGCGGGTACTCACCCGATCACGTCCACTCTTAGCCAGGGAAACATTGGCAACAGGAAAGGAGCACAGGGAGGTGACAGAGGGGTCACAGTCAGTCCTGTGTGGGAAGGGATGGCAGGGCTAGGACAGCCTCTACTGCAGCCCTGTGTTCCTGGCCCCACCCTGAGGCCATCTGTTGAATTGCACCCCAGGCCTGCTTTTCCCTTCCAGTCAAGTTCTGGCTAAATCAATCAGATCTGGCTGAGCTGACTTTCAATTCTCTTGCACCAGTCTCTTGAGATACAGGCAGATGCCACAGTACCTGGTGAAAACGCTTTCTTTTTATGTACTGGGATTGAACACAGGGCACAATGAGTGAGGTACAGTCTTAGCCCTTGTTTGGTCTGAGATAGCACCTCTCTTAAGTTGCCCAGGCTGGACTTCAACTTGAATGTCCTATGGTTCAGCTTAGCTGGGATAACAGGAGGCTCTATTACCTCTCTTCTAAAGAGTATTCTTTTTTTCTTTGGGGGAACTGGGGATTGAACTTAGGCCCCTGCGCTTGCCAGGGAAGTGCTTATTCCTCTGAGCCATTTCCCCAGCCCCTAAAGCTTCTTCTTTTTTTTTTTTTTTGTAAAGAGTATTATAAGCACTAAGTTTTCTAGACATTAACTGTGGATGGAACCCTGTGCAAAAGCCTTGAGTTCAGTTCTCATAGGAAAACAAACAAAACCCACCCAGGTGTAGTGGCAAGGCCTGTCAGGCCCCTACTTGGAAGGCTGAGGCACATGGACTGGAGTTCAGGGCAGTCTAACCTGAGAGCTTGTCAAAGAAAAGAAAAAAAATGTTTCAATTGGATAAACAAGTAAAGTTCTAAAATACAGATTCCAGGGTCCTACCTTCGGAAATTCTGATTCAGTAATTCTAGTCCTGGGATTTTTTGAGAAAACTCCAAAGGGTTACAGCTGTGCTCTAAGAGACTCAGAAAAGACCGAAATTGTAGGCAAAACATGGTATGCAGCACACACCCTAGTACGCATATGGGTTCCTATGGACGATCATAAGTTTCCTTAGCTCCTTATGCCCTCTTTGTACGCTTTCATCTTGGAAACTAAAGTACTATTAAAAATTTCAGCCATGGGCCTGGGGAGATGGCTCAGTAGAATAAGTGCTTGCCTGGCAAGTACAAGGCCCAGAGTTCTGGGGGGAAAAAAAAAAAAATTCGGCCAGGAAAAAAAAAAAGTTTAGTCCACTTTTTTTAAAATGTATTTGATAGAGGGTCTTACTATGCAGCTTGGACTCTGTAGCAGGGTCAGTGGACCCCAGCCTACCCTGGGGTGGGATGGCTGATCATGTGGGGATAGAACCCCGATCCCTGGGCTTCTCTAACCAGGGGCTTAGTCCACTGAGCTATCTCTGGCCCTTAGCCCCTTATTAGACAATCTGGCTTAGTTGTGTGAAATGGGGAGATACCTCAGGCTAGGCCAGCAGCAGAAGCCAGGGAGGCCGAGTCGGCACTGCAAGGGCACTTAAGGCAGAAAGGGAAAAGGTGAAGGCCACGAAGTCCGCACCACCCGGGCTGGGCTGACTACCTTCCTGAGCTCTGACCCAGGCTAGTCAGAATCGACCCTCCTGAAGATACTCTGCAAGTGCCAACATATTTTTATTTTTTAACCAGAGCTCTGTAGTGAGAGGAGTATTGGGCTTCGCGTTAGCTCCGGTTCGGTAGGCCAGCTGGACCGAACAGGGAAGTCCCCCTCACCTGTAATAGAAGTGCACCGGGCTAAGGTGGCTGACGGTCGGCATGTACGAGTAGTAGAAGGAGCCGTAAAGGAACACCGACACCCAGAGCAGCAGCAGCACGCTGCAGAGGAGCACCCCGAGCTGCAGCAGCAGCCTGCGTGCGCCGCCCGCCAGCGCCTGGCCCATCTCCTGCGCCCACTGCGCGGGGGCGGCCGGCAGCTCAGGGGCCATGGCGCGGGGCGGGGGGTCCAGCCGTACGGTCCTTGCTGCGCCACCGCCTGGGCCCAGGCCATGGGGCGGCGCCACCGGTGGTTCCTAGGAGAGAAGGAAAGCGCTTCGTTCCTGGGCTGGCGCGGCGCGGCCTTCTTCCCCGCAGCCCTGCTCCAGGCCTGGACGACGGCCAACTCTCCCTAGGCACCGCCGCCACAGCTCCGTCACAGCGACAACAGAAGAGCACCAGCACCTTCCGGCTCCCCCGCAGCCGCCGGCAAAGGCCTCCAAGGCCTTCTGAAGTCACCAGCAACGCTCCGGAGCGGCGACCGTCTCCACGGAAACCGTCGCCGACAGTGCGCAGACTCGTCCCCACCCCCATCAGCTTCCGGCTGTCCTCCCGACGGGCGGCGGGCCCGACCAGCCGCAGGGGCGGGGCCTCGTCCGGGCCGCAGCCCAGACGCAGAGGCGGGACTTCAGCCAGGGGCGGGGCGAGCCGCACCGCGGGACGGGGCCTCGCGTGGGGCGGGCCTGCTGGTCCGGCGGCCGGCCTCCAGCCGCCTCGCGCCCTCCCACGCCTCTTCGTCGGTAGAGCTCACCAGAGGGACCTCAGATGTGCTCCGCGGTGCTGGGGCTCACTACGTCCCTCCGCTCGTTTTGCCCTCGCAGCGGGGGCCCTGGCCTCTGCGGCCCAGGCTACGGGGCTGGTGTTAGTCCTGCGCACTGTGCAGGGGGCCTGCGAAGAGCCGTTCGCGCGCGCGGTTGCCGCTCAGCCCTGTTGGGTCTCCAGTCGTTAACCTGCTCAGTCGACCTCCTTTTTTTTTTTTTTTTTTTTTTTTGGAACTGGGGATGGAACTCAGGCCTTTGCGCTTGCCAGGCACGCGCTTATTCTACTGAGCTATCTCCTCGGCCCCCGACCTTCCCTTTTCGCATGACCCACGATCCCCACATCCCCGCACCAAGTACTGGCAAGGGTCCTCTGCTCGTGCGTGGCCCCCCTTCCGGCCTGCAGAGTGGAGCCTCGCACTTCTCCGTGCAGGATGCTACAGACCGGGCGCGAGCCCTCGAGAGGCTGGGGATTTCCCCTTCTCCTCTGCCCCATAACCCCCACCTCCGAGCCCCTCACCTCCCCTGCAGAGTCCGGCTCTTTAGGCTGCTCCCTGGAGTCTTCCCTTGCGTCCGCCGTGTCTTTGGTCATCTTCCCGAAGACACTGCGGGTCCCGCGGAGGCCGAGTGTGGTGGGTGGTCTACACACCGACCACCTGTCGCGCGTCACATTCTACTGCACGGGGGATGCAGAACCTGGATAGAAACCAAGGTTCGGTGTTAAGTGAAGCGTCAGGGCGGAGCTACGGAGGGGCGGCTGATGTCAGAGCCTGGAGAGGGTCCTGCCAGCGGAGTGCTGCGCAGGGGCACTGGGCCCGACCACCGCGCCCGGGGGGCGCTGCGGGCCGGGTGCCCCCTACTCGGGCAGGTGGTACGCTCCCGACCAGGCTCTTCAGCCTCCTCCTGCATTCTCAGCATCCTGAAATCTGGGTACCGGCCATCGGCGCAGGGCCGGTGCTGCGGGAACCAGGCCGCCCCAGCGACCTCTGCCTGAGCCCCGACCGACGCTTCCCTGAACCGCGGCCGACCTTCTCTGAGGCGACTCCCTGCAGGGTGGCACTACTGAGGCAGGGCTAGGGGCCTCCGGGACCCAGCACCCCAGGTGCACCGCCATCGTGCTCCGCGCCTGTCGCTTCAGGTGAGCGAGGGCAGGGCGGCTTCCTGCAGGGCGGGGCTCCCGGACACGTCTGATCTGGGACTGAGCCCCGAAATCACCTAGACGCTGCTTGTGCCTGTCCGCAGAGGTTCTGGGGAGGACCCCATCCCGCTGTCCTCTCTTGAGGCGGGCGGGATAGGGCGGAGCCCAGGAGGGCGAGAGGACGGGGAACAATTCTGGGACGCTGCTCTCCCTGTAGGATGAAGGGTGAGACCCCCGTAAATAGCACTATGAGCATCGGGCAAGCACGCAAGATGGTGGAGCAACTGAAGATCGAAGCCAGCCTGTGCCGGATTAAGGTGGGTGCGGCCGCGCGAGGAAAGACCAGCCCTGCGGCAGGGGGCTTCGGTCCCAGATGCTGCAGACGCCTGACAGCCTGACAGCGGGAGGGAGGCCAGGTCTAGGACGCTGTCGTCCTCAGGGCGGGCGGGGGTGTCTCCTTACAGAGGGAGGTGGCCGCCCTTTGGGTCCCTGCAAACCCTCCGGGGTGCCCAGGTGTCCAAGGCTGCGGCGGACCTAATGACGTACTGTGACGCCCACGCTTGCGAGGACCCGCTCATCACGCCGGTGCCCACTTCTGAGAACCCCTTCCGCGAGAAGAAGTTCTTCTGCGCACTGCTGTGACCCCGCCCCCAGCCTCGCGGGTCTTCGGAGCCGGCCCAGACCAGGAACATGCCCCTCCCGCGTCCCCCCATGTCCCCGCCCCTCCCCGGCGCCGTTAGGCCGCCGCGGGACTGGGACCCGCCCCCCGAAGCCCCGCCCACCTTCTGCCCCACCAGGTCCAGCCTACAGTGGGCCTGCGCCGAGCCTCTTGCCTTGCGCTTGCGGCCGCTACGCGGGCAATAAAAATCGTCCAGAGCCTGCGTGCGCGTCCTTGGAAAGGGCGGGGTCACACGTCTGCAGAGCGTGCGTGAGGGTGTCACCTCAGGTTTGAAGCCTCGGAGTTACGTTGTGGCCCCGGGTCGTAAATTGAAGTGCTCGCGGCCGCCAGTTGGCCCAACTAAGGGTGGATCGGGGTCTCTGCTCAAGATGGCAGCGCGCGCTGGTGCGTCGTGTGGTGCGACTCTCAAGATGGCGGCCTGCTTCTCCGTAGGTCCCTTCTGCGCTGGTGTGGGTCCAAAATGGTCGCCACGCTGGCAGAGCCCAGGTTTTTACCTCATGGAGAAAGACTCCGCGGGGCAGTCTCACGGGAGACCTGCCTACATCGCGCGCTCTGGGCGCTGCTCCCTGCTGCTGTTTGGGTTTTGTGGCGGACTTGGGGCCTGAACTACCTCGGCTTCCCCCCCCCATCCCGCGTGAGGCCCACGGAGCACCAGTCGGCCGAGACCCGCCGACGGGCAGCCCCTCGGGTTGGAATTCCCTCCCGACAGATAGTGTTGTGCCCTCGATGAGGAAGGGGAGATCCAAGCGTGGGAGGAACCGCCCGCGCCTCTACGGGGACAGCCCACAGCCCGTTGCGCTGTTGCCACCACCACCCCCACGGCTGGGCCGGCTGCCCGCGAGGGGTTGGGCGTGTGTTCAGGACCTGCAGGGTCCTGGAAGTCGTGGTCCTGGAAGTTCCCTGCGAATCCCTTCACCCCACGGCTGAATGGAAAGCAATCCACGGACCGCTCCCCGGGGCAGGACTGGCCCGCTCGGTCGGACCTCAGGACTCCCTCAGGCCCGGTTCATCTTGGTCCCTGTGCTGCTGCACGGCACACACACGGAGACCAGACCTTCCCTTTCCTACCGCATCAGTGCGGGGAAGTTAAGGAAAAGAATGGAAATTTACACATCAGTTCATACTTGATAAAGCCCTAAGCCGGCCCAGAACAAAGGGATACATCACCTGCCTGGCAAGTACAAGGTGCTTAGTTTAAACAAGTTGCAAGTGCAGCTACAGTAAACCTAACCTAGTTTATGGGATAAAACAAAACCGTTGCCAGATGTGATAGTGCATGGCTTTTATTCCAGCACTAGGAAAACTCAGACTACAGTGAGACCATCTCCACAAACTGAATTTTAAAAATTACTTTTCTGCACTATTTTCATACTGATGAAGTTTCACATGAATGCCTAGAACCCGACTGGGAGGAAAATTTTACCAGTTCCTAACCACAAAGCCTGAGGTATTCCTGACTATGAAAAATAAAAGAGCCATATGTCCTAGTAGCAGAACATAGGGCTAGCCTTTGAGTTTGGAAAGCTGTGCATTCAGTGGGTTAGAATTAAGCAGCTCCAACACTGACATAAACATCCTAGTGAATAGGCAGCCGTCAAAATTAAGGACAGCGCTTCGGATGCAAGTTTGATACCCTGGAATCTGTGGGATACACAAGGGAGAAGCTAGGAGCTCTATGTCGGAGCTATTCTTAAATATTTTTGGTGGAACCGGGGATTGAACTCAGGCCCTTATACTTGCCAGGCAAGTGCTTACTGAGCCATCTCCCTAGTTATTCTTAACACTCAGTACCAGAGCCCCTGGCCGCAGGCCCCTGGCTAAAGCAGATTAAAAGCTTGGGTCCTACCTGGGACCCTGAGGGTGCACCCTGGGAGACTAGACAGCAGAACTGAAAGCTTGAGCCCAGACAGGGCAATTTAGTAAGATCTTGTCTCTAAATAAAAATAGCTGCAGATGTGAAAACTCCAGCAAGGGAGAAAAAAAAAAAAGCTATCCCTGGATTGAATCCCCAATGCAGAAAGGGGGAAATTGGTCAGTGTAAAATACAATCCACTTAGCAATATAATACATAGTACTTTGGGGGAAGGGTGGTACTGGTAGTGGCTCCTTTACATGGAGCTCCTTATCTCTTGAAACAGGGTCTCAGAGTTGCTTAGGCTGGCCTCAAACTTTTGGCTCTCCAGCTTCAAGTGTCCCACAATGCTACTGGCATTATAGGTATGCAATACCACACTCAGCTACTACTACTCTACCTAAGTTACCCTCTCATTCTTCAAATTCTCTAGAAAGCAAATCCCATCAAATATATTCTGTTGAACGGTAGGCCTTTTTTCCTGGGTTATAATTACTTTACAATAGATTAATTCATCTTCAAAAATGGACCACTATAGGGGCCAGGGAGATGGCTCAGTAGAATAAGCACTTCCCTGGCAAGCACAAAGGTCCAAGTTGAGTCTCTGGTTCCGAAAAAAAAAAAAAAAAAAAAAAAAGGACCACTAACAAGGCATGGTGGTGCATGCCTGTAAATCCCAGCAACTCAAGGCTGAAGCTGGAAGATCTGGAGTTCAAGACCAGCCTGAGCTGCATGAAGAAACACTATCTTCAAAGAAAAAGGAAATGCTGCCGCTGAAGCCAGTGTAGCCTCCACAGAGCCCCCATCCCCAGTAAACACAGCTGCTCCTCAGCAAAGGTCTGGTAGAAAAGGAAGGGCACAGCATCCAGGGAGGTGAATGATACCCTCAGGTGGGCCCAGGACACGTGGCAAAACCGGCACCCAGATGCTACTCAGTGCAGCCACAGGAGGAGGTTGGGTTCAGTCCAAGTGACTCTTTATTCTAAAAGTCAAAGTCATTTTGCCTACATTTTTGTTAGAAGGCTATAATGAGAACGGGGATGAAAAAGTTACAGATGTAAACAATGACACGGTTACACTTTTTTTTTAAACATAAAACTTTTTACTGGCCACTTCAAGAATGCTTTACAGGTTGTGCAAAAACATTTACAGGCTCCGGTGTTTTTTCTCACAAAACCTTTTCCATCTACAACAAACGTTGGATAAAACACTAAACAAATCTAAGGAAAACAAGGTTGGGTCCCTCCTGCTGCCACAGTCTACCGCCTTGTCAACACTTTGGGAGAAGACAGGAGGGAGCCCACATGCTCCTGCTGCTGCAGCGACCGTCCCACTGGACCTACCAGGAGGTGGCAGTTTCTCCTTCCATCCCCAAGAACAGCTGTGTAAAAAAACTTTGTAGTGTCAAAAACCAACAAGAAACATTTCCTGCCATCCAGCAGAGCTGGGGCGGCTTCAACAGCACAGGGCATGGGGCCCTAGCACACCCATGTCACAGGCCAAGGAAAGGCTTCCTCTGCCTTGGAGACCCATGCCTGTCTCAGGGTAATCCTGGGCTGTGCACACTGCCCCTGGCTCTACGCTGCCTAGAGCTTCCTATCACTCCTTGAAGGAGGTTAGTGGGTTACAGGAGTGTGTAGGTACTGTCCCCTCACCATGGCCATGGCAGAAACATCACCAGGAGCATGCAAACCACCAGTGTGTCCCGACTAGCCAGGGCTGGGCCTCCTGCACTCCCAGCAGAGGCTGAGTGGAGGGACCACCAAGCAGGTGGGATGCCTTTTCCAGGAGCAGAGCCAGCACCCTCTGTAAGGAAGTGCTGGGCATGCTGCTGAGGAGAAAGGGGAATAAAAACTGAAGCTAAATACAAAAAAGCACCCTCATTTCCCACCTGGATCCTTGAACCCCACCACTTGGGAGTCCAGAACTGGGCACTGATGGTGGAAACCAGAGCCTTCTGCAGGTCTCCACTGAAGCCCTCCTTGCTGCAAGGTTGGAGAGCTACTCTTCACACTTGCTATGCTTGAGCGGCAAACACCCACCACCCACCCTATCCACACTCCCATACAAAACCCTCAGGGCAGTGCCCTGCGCTGTAGAAAATAGTGGCTGCTCATGTCAATGCCCGTGGGGCAGTGAACGGGAACCCTGAGAATCCCTCCAGGACTCCAGCCACTGACTACAGCCTCACTCTAAGGAGATTCACAGGGTTCAGATGGTAGAGAGTGGCTGTGTCTGGCCTGGGACCCTGGTTAGCAAGAACCCAACCAGCAGCCACTGTGCTGCCACCAGGAACAAAGCATATCCAAGGGGCAGCGAAGGTCCGGCCTCCCAGCCCAGCAGACCAGAGGTCCCAAGAAGGAAGGGTCGTAAAGAAAATGCAAACGGTTAGTTGGTGAAGTGATCGCCCAGAGCTGATCGTTTATTTCGCTGCCCGGTGGTCACAAGCGCCCTGGCCCGCCCTGCCTGCTCCTACCTGCCGCAGAGCACCTTCCTCCTCCCACCGCGCCTGCTGCGTCGCCGCCTGTCGCCAGCGTCAGAGGTGACCCTCGCCACTGCAGGGTACAGAACAGGCAGCCCTAGTTCTGCGCAAATGTTTTCAGATTACAAATATCTAACTAGGTTTGAAATGTTTTATAGAATAAGACAATATTCTTTTCAACAAACTTTAAAAAAAAATGTACAGTTTTGTTGTTGGTTTCCACCCTCCCACCCCCTCCCGCTTGCACCCCCTCCCCCCACCGCCCCTCCCGGCAGCTCAGCCCCACCCCGGCAGCCCCTGTTTTCCTTGGTTGTGTTTTGGAGGGTGCCTGGCACCCCAGGAGATCCAGCTTCGTGGTGGACAGGCGACCACACAGGCTTCACCGATACCCTTGGTAACCATAGTAGTTCCTGTAGTACCGGTCCCTGTCCTGCGGGTGGTGGTAGTAGTAATTCTGCCACTGGAAGAGAAGGGACCCATCAGGGGAGCGGGCTGGCACCCTGGGCCCCAGCGATCCCACTGCCCTCAGCCTCTGCCCCTGAACTCACATCCCGATTGTACTGTCTGTAATAGTCTCTGTATCTGTTGTACTCGTAGTCTCGACCATAGAAACGGTCATAGTCTCCTCGGTAGCGGTCATAGAAGTTACGGTAGCCCTGGAAAAGGAGAAAGAGAATACTTACAGGGTTTCCAGCACAACGCACTATGCCCCCCCAAACAGACACCTTTTAGCTTGACAGTGTAGACAGGATGAATTTTATCAGATGAGCACATTAAATGGGCAAAGCCCTAAGCCCTGAGAAGACAGCCCAAACCCCTCTGCTCCCCATGCCGCAGCAATGGTGGCAGCGGCCAAAGGGAGGAGCAGGGGGCTGCACTCACCCCTCTGTTTCCAGACTGCCCCCAGTACTGCTGCCCGTAGGCCCGGTTGTCGTAGCCTCGGCGCTGCCCGCCCACTGGAAGAGAAACGGAGAGCGCTCAGACGGCTGGCACACGGTCCTGGCTCCACAGGGAGTAGAATGGAAAAGTGGGAGCCACAGGCAAGACTGCAGGCACAGGGGCCTGCTGGGCCAGGCATGTGCCATGCTCATTAAAGCCCCAGCACCAGGGTCTTGGAAACGTCTTGAGGGGGAGCGCAGTGAGGGAGACAAGAAAACCAAGCCACCTTGCTCTGGACATTCAAGGATGGAAACAAGTACATGGCAGTGAAAAACTACAAATAAAAACTGCCAGAGTGTCACCAACTATCAGTCTTGGGAGACCTAGGATGTCACACTACCCACTCCCATTTTCTGTGAGAAACTGACTGTACCACATGGTCTTGAAGAGGGCAGTCAGTGTCTCCTGAACCAGCACACAGCAGGCCCTCAGGGGCCAGGTGACCTGTAGCCACACACACTTGCACTCCCCCAAGAAGCACAATTCTTTTCCTGAGGGTTAGCTGGCAAAATAGACACCTGGGGGGAAACAATTCCACTAACAGCCTAGCGCCTGCTATTAATCAGCCCCCAATTTGATATACTAAATAATGTGTTCACTTTTGGGCCTACATAGATGGATAGATCCAAGAGGCAAAGAAGCAAAAAAAAAAAAAAACGGACTGAAAACAGGATGTCTCCACACAAACCCTTCCGCTACACTGGCAGTGAAGTGTGGGACAATGTGTGTTAGCATGACAGTTAGACATATGAAGGTGCAGAACAATTTTCAAGAAACAAGCAAATCTTGTGGAAAAGAAATTACCCTTATAGCCACGAGACAGTGGGGAGGACATAGGAGAAAACCTGCTCCATGAAAGCACCTCCTGATTGGAGTCACTCTGCTTCCCTGGCCTTGTCTGCGGAGCTCCCACACTTGGCCCAAAACTCTGACTAACGCTGGACCTGCCTGGACCCTGGACTCACCATAGCCTTGGCCCCGGCTTCGGTTCTGGCGGTTGCGCTTGTTCCGATTGTTTCGGCGGTTAGTGCGCTTCTCTGATGGGGGCAGCAGCTTCCTGGCCTCCTCCTTGTACCTGGTGACAACGGGCTGAGCTTCTTCCTTCTCTAGCTCCCCGTAGGTCACCTCATCCATGTAGTCGCATTTTTCAGGCAGAGAGAAGTTGGCTATAAGAATAAGAGAGAAGCTTGTGGGCCTGAAAAGTGCATAGATAAGAACTCATTATGAATATTCTACTACAGGAAACCTAACAATTTCTAAGCCTTATTGACTAATGCACAAAAAGTGTGCTGCTTCATACCCACTCAAGTCTACGTAATAAAACCAGTTTTCTCTACTCTAAATTTTCCCTAAACTGTAATAGCCCCAAGCAAAGCACTACCTGCCAACTGTTGACTCACAAGATCTCAAGTGATCCATAATAAATTAGCAGGGATCTGGGGTAAGGTTTCTTATCAGCACAGAAGCATGTAACAGAGGCCAAAAGTAGCCAAGAAAGTTTTGGTGTTGGTTAGACAAGATGCTAAGAAGTGACATTTTAGAAAGAGGTCGAGCTGTGTTTACACCTGTCATCCACACAACAAGGAGCCCTTGGTGGCCCTGGGCAGGCTAGGCCAGCATACCCTCTACCCAGAGGCCACAAGCTGCCCCACAGACTGCACTGCAGTGGGGTTCCCATGAATAGTCAGTGAGTGCAGCTAGTCCTGTTTTTTTTGTCTTTTTGAGACAGAGTCTCACTATGCAGTTCAGGCTGGCCTTAAGCTCACTTTGTAGCTCAGGCTGGTCTTGAACTCACAACAATCCCCCTGCCTCAGCCTCCCAAGTGCTGGGATTACAGGCATGCGCCACCACGCCTGGCCTAGTTCTGTTTCTTATAAGAATGACATTAATTCCTCTAAGCATCTGAGCATCAGCTATAGACTTGTATAGTTTGCTTTTAAGTTGGAGGCTGTCACTCAAAGGTTTCCACAGGTAGGAAAAAGCAAGCAGTTGCCAGGGCAGGTGGAAAGCCACCAGCTAAGGGGAAAATCAGCTAGGCACAGCAGGAAGTAAACACAACCAAAACAGGTAGTATTGCTTTGTGGGGACCTTGCTCTGGGGCTCTGTAATGCATAAATGATTTAATCTAATTTTTTAAAAAAGGGGGCTCGGGAGATGGCTCAGTAGAATAAGCTCTTCCCTGGCAAGCGCAAGGGCCTAAGTTCAATCCCCAGTTCCGCCAAAAAAAAAAAAAAAAAGAACTAAAAACAAGCCTAGGATGACTCCATAAATCAAGATCCACCAGTGAGATCCTCACTCCAATTGCCTTGAGTTGAACCATTCCATTTCGCAGTCCTTTACAAAATGAAAATGCATTTCCTCGTGTGGGACAGTGCTGGGCAAACAGCAAACACACCATAGGGAGTGACTTACTTAAGGAAGGTTCCTTCTTGAGTTTTACCTCTATTTTCTTCATTGGTGGAAACTGAACTCAAGGCCGCATGCATATTAGGCAAGCACTCTACCACTGAGCTACATCCCAGCATTCACTGACTGTAATTATCCTATTATACATCAGTGTTTCCCTTTTTGTGTCTCCTCCAGGGTGAGAAAAAAAGAGGCAGAGCATCATGCACACATGGTGGCATCTATCTGTTATCCCAGCACTCAGGAGGCTGAAACAGGAGGATCACTACAAGTTTGAGTAGCCTGGACTACATTTTGAGTTCAAGGCCAGCCTAAACTACATGGTGACATCCATCTCAAAAAAAACAAAGAACGCTGGGCTAATGAGACAGCTCAGCAGACTAAACACTTGCTTTAGCAAGTGCAAGGACCAGGGCTTGATCCCTGTTCCTGCATACCACACTGCCCCTGCCCCTGGGGTGTGCTGAGATTGTCCAGGAATAGTAGCACACACCTGTAATCCCAGCCCTGGGGAAGCTGAAAACAGGAAGATCACTAAAAGTCTGAGCTACATAGTGAGACCCTATACCAAATACACAAATGGGGGGGGGGGAGAAGAGCAACAAAATAAGGGAGGAATCACTCCTTTGCCATTTGCTCTGCCTACTCCTTCATCCAGTATTCACACTGACTAAGCTGCTCTTCAGGGCAAGCCAGGGCAAGGCTAGAACCCCTCCTGGGCTGAGGCCTGCTGGGTACACACACGCGAGGGGCAGGGGAGTTAGGAGTCTAACTTTAGCCCACCTTTCATCTCCAGCATTATGGACTCAGGCACATCGTCTCCCTCTACTTCTTTCCTCAGCTCCAGCCTTTTCTTCCAATCTTCCTCATTAGGGACAATCACCACCACCTTCCTTGAGAAAGCCTTGAACAACAATAGCTTCCGCCGCTGGCCAGAGTTGTACACGTTACACTAGGCACAGGAAGAGGAAGAGATGTTTAGGGATGAAGACCTAAAGCATTCAATGCCAACAAAAACTTTCTTTTACAACTGAATACCAGATTAGGGGTTCAACATGTCCAACTGCCTTTACAAAAACAAAAAACAGTGATTAAAGTGCCTGCAAGCAGGTGCAGGGGCCAGAGGTTCAATCTCTGGGTGCACTGAGATGGTGACTGAGACTGGGCATGGTGGCGCACGCCTGTAATCCCAGCTCTTGGGAGTCTGTAAATAGGCGGATCACTATGAGTCTGATCTAGTATTAAGACCCTGAACACCCTGTATACCCTTTCCTAAAAAACAAACAAACAAAAAACCCCAAAACAAAAGACAAACAAACAAAAAAAAACCCCAAAGAACAACTTTATATGATGCCCATCAAAGGAATGGATAAAAAAGATGCATGGTATGGTCTCCCTAGTGAGAAGCAGGAAACATGTTTATATATATACACATACACACGCAAGATAGATAACAGTTACACTACTAATACTCTTTACTCATTGAAAAGGTTTTTGCTAATATTCTCTGAACAATTAAATGCCATATTATACCTTATACTTTTAGAGTAATTTAAAGATAACAATACACAATATATTAACCGTTGTTACCCTCTCGTTTTGAATTTTTTTCCTCTGTTGCAGCTGAGCTACATCCCCAGCTCAAAGCAAGCCAGAGTGAGCATGCTTTTTTTTTTTTTTTTTTTTTTTTTTTTTTTTTTTTTTTTTTTTGGTACCATGGATCGAACACAGGACCTTGTGCTTCCCAGGCAGGCACTTATGCCGTTTTTTCCTCTTTTAAGACAAAAAAAAAAAAAAATTTATATGAGAGGTTATGACTTATATACTAGTAAAAAAACTTCAGTGAAACAAAGGGACTTAAACAAGGTCACAAATCTTTTTTTTTGTATTTCACAGGGTACAGGGTCTCACTACATAGATCAGACTCGTAGTGATCCTCCTGTTTACAGCTTCCCAAGTGCTAGGATTATAGGTTGGCACCACCAGGCCCAGTCTCAATCCCTGTCTCAGTGCACCTTGGGGGTGGGGCTGGCATGACAGGCCCAGGGATCGAACTCCTGGCCCATGTCCGCCTAAGCAGGAGCTAAGTGGAGTCAAGGATTCCATGAGTGCCAGCTCTATTCTACATCTCCATTATCTTATCTGGACTTGTATACTCTTAATTTTTTTTTTTTTTGTGGAACCGGGGATTGAACTCAGGCTTGCCAGGGAAGCGCTTATTCCACTGAGCCATCTCCCTGGCCCCTAGACCTGTATACTCTTGATTCAAACACCAACAAGGTTACCTCTGTAATGTTTAAAATAATCATTATGGTGCTTCAGAGATAGCTCAGTAGAATAAGTAAGGGTCTGAGTTTAACACCCGGTTCTGGAAA
>PVKA01043331.1:0-16817 GCA_004027165.1 Ctenomys sociabilis | reverse complement strand
AGTAAGAGCTATAGAAGAATCTTTAGATAACCAATACATTAACCTAAATTTCCATAATTGTCTTATTTGCATAGCTAATGGGCTGAGGAATAGATTACCAGGCATTAACAGTTATTAATGAATGAAGCTGTTTTAATTACATGAGTTTGTATTTTGCTGTAAGAGGCAAAGTCCAGCCATTAACTATTAAGAACAATATTAAAAACATCAGAAATTAAGTGAACTAATAGCTTATATGCTTCATGTATATCTGAAAGATTAATTAACGAATTTGTTAACAGGCCTTATTTGTACACGCACATGGGAGAATGCAAAAGGTATATGTGTGCATTCATCATTTTAATATTTGCATCTAAATTATACTAATAGGTGATAGAGATGTATACACACAAGATCTTGCTGTATCCATATTCTTAAAAGTCAGTTATTTATTGAGAAATAGGTTTTACAGTGTAAATATTTATATAAAATTTATTGCCAAACTTAATCTTTATCATTTATTTGTATTTGTGTAAAAGTACATAATGTTATTTAGATCTATACTAACTTTCTGTCTCCTGGATTATCTGACTCAATTTACAATTTAAAGTGATTTCTGTATTTATTAAAAATATAATTTCTAAGGGTCAGGGAGATAGGTCAGTGCCATAAACACCTGTCTGGCAAGTCCAAGGAACTGAGTTTGAGCTCTGGTACAAAAAAAAAATATTTTTTTTCTTGCAATTTAAAGACATTAAAAATTCAAAAAACTGGTCTGTTATTCTTAGTTTAATTACACAAATAATACAGAATTTTCATGGGCAACTCCTTTATTTTCAAATATTTACTGTACACTTGCATAAGTGGCAGGTTTGTGTCTCTACAAGTAACTGTCCAGCCTTTACACTGGTGCTGTGCAGTAGAATTTGCAATAAGCAAAAGTTGTTGTTCACTTTCACGGCCATCGGTCCATGAAGGGGCACAGAACATTTGGCAGTGTGCTCCGTGTCTTCGCCCCAAGCCTGCTGGCTGCTGGTGGTGGATTATGATGTCTACAGATCACGCGAAGCACAGGTGAGTGCTTCATATTCTGGCTTTCACTGTACAGTCTGTGCCTCCATTCTAGAGAGAGTTAACCCAAATAAGGATTTCTTGCATCTCCTAGATTTTTAAATGAATTCGGTGGTAACAAAAGTTTGGATTATTTTAGTGCAAAAGAACATAGTGAATATAAATGAATAGCATTCATTCTGTTAATGATAGCATTTCTGGAAATCAGTCAGTCTCTTGTACAATCTGGTTTTCCTTTTGTTTATTGGATGGGTAAAATGTCACTCAGGAAATGTTAAACATGGTTTTGTTCTGCAGCTCGGCTTTCACAGACTGTCATTTTTTAAGAATTAGTGCCTGTCTTCATAAAATGTACTGCTAATTTTTTTCATAAAATGCTTCCTTTCAATTTCTTCTAGCTTTTTTGTTGTTGTTTTGTTTTTTAAGCCAATTTTGCACATTTACATCTGGTACCCCAAGCAACCAATTTGAAAATAACATCATGCAATACAACAACCATGACTGAATTCCTATTACTTTGTTTATGAAATTTTGTATCATTCCTAATATTGTTTTTTGTTACTGTTTTATATTTGTTAAAAAATGAAAAAAAGTGTATGGGTTAAATGTACTACATACAAATTTCAATTACATATTTTATTCACTAATTATAAGACAGTTTTTCTTCTGCTGTAAGAAAATAATAAAATACAAAAAGCCTTGTGATTTATGTAATGTCTAAGATTCAGATACACACTAACGTGCTTATCCAACATCTCACAATGAAATTAAGGGGAATTTGACATGCACAAATAACAGTGGCCTTTTAACAATAAAATATCGATAATTCAGAAACAACACGTTACTGTTTCTCCATTTCAGGAATATGAAGTCACATCCAGCATTGGTGCATATAAATGTTTGGAATGAAAGAGCCACTGCCTCTAGCTACTAACAATCTTGTTATGTTCTCCATAGAAATCTTTATTTTAATTTTGTTGTTCTTGTTACTGAAAATCAAATGCACAAACCTTATGCTTGCCAGGCAGGCTCTGTACCACTGATCTATATCCCTGGTGCTTTATTTTAAACATATATATTTCACACACACACACACACACACACACACACATACACACACACACACACCAAGCAACACAAACTCTATAAAACTCCTGTGAAATTCTCAGGCCAGATCACTCACTTTTTGAAGGAACTCGGAGATTGGCGAGGACCACTTCCAGGGAATCGGCCTGGACTCGAAGGACATAACTCGTCCTGGTCTCGTAGTCCAGAGGGCCATTCACATAGATGACACCTGTGATGTTATTGATTCCGAACTTATCTATAATGTAAAATACAGTCCTTGGTCACTTTCTTTTCTTTCTGATTGTTAGGTACATTTACATTTTATTTTATGGGTACATTTCAGATATAAATAATAGTAACATTCATCACAGGGAGCCTGTACCTAAGTGTGTTACAATTCGCTTGTTTTTCCCTTTCCATTCCCATTCCTTCAACCCCTCTTCCCTTCTTTAGTCATAAAAGCTTTGCTTCCATTTTTTTTATTCTGTTCTTTCTTGTTCCTACTTTCTGTTACCCATTCACCATCCCTTGTTCCCTTTCTCACTTGTAAATATAGTTCAATATAATATTTTTCCTTATCCCTTTTAGCACTTATTTTTTGTATTTTTTATTCATTTTAGTGAGAAAAGTAGATAAAATAGCAATGAAGCAATTTCAAAACAGGTTAGTAGCACATTTTCTCCACAATGTAAAGAAAATACTATTTGTTATAGTTTCAAAAGTATAAAAACATAATTATAAAACACAAATATGCTAAAATGGTGGCATGAACCCTTCAAATTATCAACATCAGTGTTTTCCTAAATGCAGCTTTGAAGCTGGAGATTTTCCTGAATACCAGTACTTCGGCAGTCACTGTATTTGGGGATCGCTGTGTAATACTCTGTTTCCCCCAGGCACAGGTGGTCTTCCCCAGTGGAGATGGCTCTTTTAAAGAAAACCATGTAAGTTTTGCTTAGAGCAGTATTTTCAGATCTCACTAGATCATATATTTTATATTTTAATGTAGATCCTGAAGATGTACTGTTTTGCTAATAACACTTCAGAGAAGAAACTGTTAATATATGTTTATCTTATCAAATTATTTGTAATAGAAACATCAGAAAAATTTTGTTCTGATCTCTGTGTTTATATGTATGTCAAGTATGTATATATATACTTTTCTCAATATTATATAATATGTATCCATACATATATCATACATAAGACTATTGATATATGGTATATATTAATATAAATCATTTTTGTTGGAATCGGGGATTGAACTCGGGTCATTGCACTTGCCAAGGAAGCGCTTATTCCCCTGAGCCATCTCCCGAGCCCTATAGTGTATATGTATAATTAAAGACATTTTACATCAGACAGGTACCTTATAATAATATGTATATATTTATAATATGTAAAACCATTATATCATTTATAAAATATAATGTAAAATTATTATATAATGTGTGCCTATTATATTTATACTGAAATGTATATTTTAAATAACTATGTATTCTATATTTATGTTAGGAATATGCATAATACATATTATAGATCGGTAAAAACAAGGGACCATTATTAAAGTTTATGATATCCCAGTCCTTACATTCTCTGTATCTTTTCACCATTTCATTTTTCTCTGTGGCTTATTTATCACTACCTAAATATTGTATATTTGCTTATCAATTATTACCATCTTGATCTTATTGGACATTTTGGAAATATAGGGATCTATTTTGTTCATTTTTTTAGCCCTAGTTGCTGTGATATAGATTAATACATAATAGATGGTTAATAAATATTTGTCGATTGAATTAATAAAGGAACTGGGAGTCAACTAATAGTTGTGAGGAGAGATGGCAGGAAACACAACAACAGCGCCATCCTCCAAGTGACCAGGGCATTCAGCTCCATTTATGTAGAAAGCATAGCAGCCTAAGAGCAGAACAGGAGTGTATGAGTTGAACAAGATGCTGAAAATGGCTGGGGAGATAGCTCAGTAGAATAAGCACTTGCCTGGCAAGCACAGGGTCCTGAGTTCAATCCCCAGTATCAAAAAAAAAAAAAAAGATGTTGAAAATTTGCTGCAGGTGTGGTTAATTCTCATAAAATTGGTCACTCCCATGTGTAAGGAAGGCCTTTGTAATTTCCTTGCAAACTGCACATCAGCATTAACATTTCTGATTAATATTTACTATTAATTCATGAAGTGTACATCAATTGCTACATTTAGTTTTAATTCATTAGACATATATTAAGTACTTATCTACTGATTAGAATATGCCAGGTTACCCAGGTAGCAAAAGGAAAAATAATAGATGACTAACAGGTAGATATTCCCTGAAACAAAGAATCAATGGTATTGGAATTATGAACTTATTCCTAGATGCTAACAGATTACTGTGCTTCTGAAAGTGGTGGCTAAATAAATGGTGACTTTTGGCTTTATGAATACATTTCACTGAGAACCGTAGTATGGCACATACATGGCTTTTAACATAGATGTGACTCTTTGAGCATTTACAGACGATCAAAAAATGTCTTCAGATTCCATCACAGCATGACTTGAGGTCAAGCTTGTTGATGGTCTCGGAAGTAGGGAGAGACTACTCTGGCAGAGTTATTACCCAAGACTTACAATAGCAAACAATAATTTTAAAAATTATTATTACAATATCACCATTATGGAAAATTATAGCCTTCTATCATTAGACAGTGTTTCTTAGGAATAACTATTTAAGTTAACTAACTAGTTTATTAATCAAATTACTAATTATATTTAACTACAATCAGTTTCATTGAAAGAAACCTAAGATTAATTAAACCTGGGATTAATCTTATTTCGAGTTTGTTGACAGTGAACACCAGCTGACAACCTGCTTACCTTCTTCATTTCCTGAAACAATGGAATATACAATACTCTGATTGACAGCCGCTGCAGAAATCACCCCGACCGTGGTCCCTCTGGTTGCAAGTTCACTTACAGGAGGAGGCCTGTGGATTTAAAGAAAAATGATTTATTTATTTTGAAGGCTTTTTAGTGGAAACTTTTAGCTCAGAAAAGCTTAGGAAGATGAGAAATTTCTCAGTATACTTTCTGCTTCTGCACACACACAACTCCCTCCACTGACAACACATCAAGATACAGTGATACATCTGGAAGAACAAGCAAACGCACATTACTGCAATAAGCACCTCATGGAGTCCATGTTGGAAGTTGCATGTTGCAGCCGCTTGGCCAAATGTCAAATGTTCACCTCTGTAGTCTCAAACAAAATTTTTCAACTGCCCTAAAATTTTTGTGTGCTTCGTTTCCTCCTCCCTCATCCTGAAAAATCTCCAACTTTCTGCTGTTTTCCTAGTTCTGCCATGGCACAGGGTCATGCAGCTGGCACCGTGAAGTGTACTGCCTTCCCAGGTGACCTTCATACCTTAATCATATGCATGGAAATTTTCTCCATGTCTTTCATGGCTTGATCCCTATTTGTTTTAGAGCTGAGCAGTCTTCCATTATCTGCATGTACTACCATTTATTTTCATAAAGAAAGACATCTATGTTGGACCTAAGTTCTGAGATTTTAAATAATGGTGCTATAAATATTCATGCTTAGTTATTTGTGTGACCATGAATTTTTAACATCTTTGAGTAAATTGTACAAATTATGATTGCTCTATCCCATTGTTCCTTATTATTTTCAATATCTAATGTTGTTATTTTATTGAATTTTGGCCATCACAACAGATACAGAAGGTATTTACAAAGATTTGAACTAAATAATAGAATTATATAGGACTTTTATGTGTGTATGTATTTTAACAATACTAGCACCTGGGGTTCTAAAGGAAATTCCATAGTTAAATTTCATTTCTAATGAACTTCAAAACAAACTTTAAAATTATGCAAGTAATCATGGTTAGACTGTCTTACCACCTACAGTATTTTTAATTAAAATGGAATGTGGCATTGCCCTGTCATCTGACACATTGCATACAAGATTCTATTCATTTTTCTCCAATGTACTTTATGGACTTAAATGAATAGAGGACACAATTTGGTACCTCCACTTGCTAGTATAAAATGCCATTCATACATTATTTAGTGAAATATTTAAGTAAGTGGACCCATTGTACATTTTTCCTGGTCTTATTCCTGCCCTATAAAGCTCTCCATGTACCAAAGTATTTGCTTGGATGTCAACAGAAAGTCTACATTTTCTGCAACTCACTGGCTGTGTTACTGCATTTATGTTACAAAAACAGTACTGTGGCATCCACCTGAATTTCAGCATACAATCTAAGTAATATATTATTCCATTTTCTAAATGGTAGTTTTATTCCAGATTTTTAATAACTAGAATATCATAAGTTTATATGCACAAATTTAGATCAAGTAACCTTTTTTATAATTCACAGATGACAATGTCATCCATCTGCAGCAGACTTAGAAAAATACAAAAAAAATACTCTAATAATATTTCTGTGTCTTTTCTTCTTCTAGTCACTAACCCATTTGATTTCTGTGAGCTTTCTCTCTGGTCTGTCTTACAAGAAAAGACTTTTGCTACTGAGCTGTTTCCCCAGCTCAACAAAATTATATTGAAATTTCTTTTATATGGTACTTTTCCTTTAATACTTGATTTTTTCAAACAACTCATTTCTCTCTCTGTCCTTTAAGTTATTCCACCACATATTTTTATTGAAATTGTATTGTGCTGTTATCAAACCTCGGTACTAGTCTTCTGCAATATATTCTGAACTTTAGAAACTGTCTAGAAAATTAATTATATAAGCACTTCCATAAACCTCTTGTCCAAATTGCTTAGTCTTTATGCATGACTAAGCTCTTTAAATGCAAATCAGTCTACTTTAAACACACTTCAGAAGTAATGTTAGTCTGTATATTAATTGCGTGTTGCATGTCTGTTCCTTAGTGAAGAATAATAGTCTATGCAATTTAAAAATTATAATGTCTATGTTTATTTTAGTGACTTACATATTTTGTGCATTGCACTTTCCTTTAGTTTTCTGCCTTCTTTTGATAATATCCAAATATTAGTATATTTTTGCCTCTGCCATTTTCAATATAAATAACTTGCTTGGGGCTGCTCAAATCTAAGGACACTATATATGAGTAAACACATTATTTATCTCTGGTCCATGGGAACCGCTTAATCCTATGACCAATGTGCATGTGTAGTTTATATCATTGCTAAGCCTCTAAAATTCTTATCCAAAATTTATCTTTTCACTATTAGAAAAAGAAGTATTCTTTATTTACTATGCTAAAATACTGGGAAACTAGAGAACATTTTATTGGTAAGAATACCAAAGCACATGAAACAACTAGAACCTACCTTCAACAGTTTCATTAACATTCCAAATGCAAATATACTTGATGGTAAATAAGTTCATTTCATGGACTAAAACAATAAATTCAAGCTTATTTCAAATTGATATAAATTCCTGCTGTTCCCTGGTATATGCTCCAAAACAAATAAAAACAACAACAAAATACACCTTGTTTAGGTTAGGATATAAGATAGTTGCTTAGGTAGACACTTCTAAAGTTAAATATGATTATAACGCAATTACATTCCAGAACCCTTCTTTCTAAGGATTGTTATATGTTCTCTATGTACGTGGAGTGCGAAGTACAAATTTATTATAAATGTACATTAAGATCACTATTTGTTTCCACCACCTTGTTCAATGGTTGTCTACTGTAGAATCATTAAATCTGGACAGAATCAAATATTTAGACTTGTGAAAGCAAAGCAAGACAGACAGTCTCTAAACTGACCCTTAGCTGTCTTACCTCTGTGCATTCCCAAGCTTTGTGTATTGTTCTCTTATTTGAAGAATGTATATTTTTCATTAAAATAATTCATAATCAGAAGCATATGATTCAGTGATTAAGGTGAGTAAGAAGACTAATTTACAAGTTCACTCTTGCCAGCAGCTCTACTGACCATATCCCCTTGACCTTCACAATGATAGCTGCCCCATGGAGGGGTCTATGTGGACAGAAGGAAGGTGCTGTGTGTCAGCCAGCCAAGCAGAGAACTGAAGCCATTTTTGCGACAGTTCATCAACCACCAAATCCTCACAAATAAAAAACCATCCTGTGCCTAGAACTAGACCCTCCTCCGCAACTTTGGATCAGGCTCTGTCCTGGACCTTCATCCTTTCCTCAAGGCTTGCATGAGGCCACAAAGCAGAGGACACCGCTAAGCCATGACTGCAAACCTGGCCTACAGAGACCTCAGTGAGTGTGGTGTTGTGAGCTACTGGACACATGGTCATATGGCTGAGCTATTATCAATTTGTCGATGATACTAAAATGATAAGCTGGTTACTTGCAACACATCCAATTACGTACTATGGCTGAAATGATGGATACAAGTAAGTGTGCCAGGTGCAGAGATGCCTGACTATATCTTAAGATACTGAAAACACTGAGGCATCGGGATCACTGATTGGAGGCCAGTCAGCAAATTGTGAGTTGCTGTTTGAAAAACACATGTCCACATGGCATGTTAAAAACATGGGAAATACTCATGTAAGAAATTGATAACAGTAAAAGAAACTGTCATAAACACTCCTCAGATACTTTCCTTCTCACTATGTTTGCCTCAATATTCCTGGCATTTTATGAATCAGCTCAGGAAGTTCTCTTTGTGAGTCTATTCATGAAGAGTGGTTAATATATACAAGTATCACAGCTGTCAAGAGCCATCCTGTGAAAGGCAGCCTTGTAAACTGTGACACTGCTGACTAGCCCACGTTACTCAGTGGATCTGTCACTTCAAGGCTTCTGATGTTTGGCCAAATTGACCATGAACAGAACATAGTTTGAATCAATTCAGGACCTCAAGGTAGCTACAGAAGTGTAATTACAGATACTCACAAAAGTGAGCTTCTAGAATTGCTTTGGAAAGTGGCAAGGATAATTTCACAAGTGCATTCAAAGGAATCAAGAGTAATTTTGGATGGGTGGTGAATGGCAATGTCTCTCTTACTGTAATTTTTTAAATTCAGACATTCACTGTACTTTCCAATCATACTTCACATGCCCTTATATACTATACTATAGAAGACTGAGTATGTCTCAGGGGAAGACCTTGATTTCAATTGTTAGCATCACAAATAAAATAAAATAAACTATTGTTTTAGTTTAGACCTAAATCTCCCCTCAGAGTTCTTGTGCTCATAGGTAGGGTCAGGGGATCATGGCTGTGTGACATACATCATTTGATCTGCCACAAGGAGCATAGAGGTGAATGTGAATGAAAGGCTAAGCCTGGAGCACCTATCTCCTTCCCTCTTACTAGACACCTCTCTCTTCTTCCTGCTCAGACAGCTTGTGCTGTTCCTCCTTTGCCATGCTTCCCTGCCTTTGAGCCAGCCATTGATGACCTGAAATTTCAACAAACCCTGCATGAAAATAGATCTCTCCTCCACTAATTTGTGAGTGTCAGTATTTCATCTCAGCCACAGCAAAGTAAGTAACAAAGACAAATCTACTGAGAGAGAAGATGTCTGTCCCTCTGGTATCCAGCACAAGGCCACTGCTTCCCACGAGTTTGGCTGGGCCCCATGAGAAGGGTGTGATGTGCAGGGAGCTGATGTGCATGGTGACTTCATCTTTGATTGAGGTGATAAGCACAGTTCTCCCTTGGTCCCCATGAAGGCCCCAAGGCCTACCACTCTGCTGTGGATTACATTGTTCCTGGCCCAGATACTGCCCTCCCCTTCAACTGCCCATGAACTTATTCACATGCTGATTGTATAAATAAAAACCCTGCAGATGCTGGGCAATTCCCGTCTCCCATCAGGAGAGAGGTCTCCACCTGACCTCAGCTTTTGTACATTGACTCCTGTCTTCTCCCTCCCTCAGGAACTTCAAGAGTTGAGCTGGATGTAGCAGATGTGTTAGTGATATTTTGAAATCATTTTCAAACATTGAATTTCTTTCTGGAAAATAAACATTTTCTTCATCTATTTTGCTGTATGAGATAAATTAGCTTTTATAATTTCTATAATTAATCCGTTTCCTTAGTCTTTATGACATTTAAAATATGAAGGATATACCTTTAGTGGAAACATTAGGAAAATGCAATATTTTATTTGAAGTATTAAAAACAGCCAGGCATGGTGGTATATGCTTGTTGAGCAAGCACTTGGAAGCGTAAGGCAGGAGCAGTGCTATGAGTACAAGACCAGCCTGGATTACTGAGGAAGTTCAAGGTCAGCTTGAATGACAGAGAAACCCATCTCAAAAAATAAAACCAACAAACAATATGTGTATACATTAAAAATGACATTTTCTATTCATTCTTGTTATTTCAGCTATACAATTAGAATAGACAATAATTAATATGGGAAAATTCAACTGTCAAAATTTATGAAGGAGGGGCTGGGGAGATTGCTCAATACAATAAGCACTTCCCTGGCAAACTCAAGGGCCTGAGTTCGATCCCTGGTTCTGCTGCCAAAAAAAAAAAAAAAAAAAAAAAAGGAATTTAACTCTTAGGTATATTCCAGAAAGCATTTAAAATTCTATATTATTGCTTGTTTAGATGGGATTTACTTCCAGACTAAATAAATAAATAAATAAACTCATTAACCTTTGTCTCAGCTGTGCCGAATGCTTCTTTCTACTGGCATCAACATATGCTATAAAAATGCAATGTTCTCCTGGATAGAACTAAATGAACCTTTATGATAATTAGCTTTATATTACAAAATCTTAATTCTTTCCTATTTATTCCCAGACAGGACTTATTCTATAATTGCTTTATGCCACTAAAATAATCATTTAAGTTAGTAGGCAAATTACCAATTCTGTTCACATAAGTTGAATACATAACATAGGGGTTGCTGTAAATCAGGGGTAGAAAAGTCAGATGGATAGAGGAGACAGAACTGTAAGCAAATTAAAACAGGTGGACAAGATAGAAATAAACACTGCATGAACTATGTGAGATAAGCCAAGTGGTTTTTTGTTTATTTTTTAAGTTTTTTTAATTTAGTTTTTTGAGATAATCCAAGTACAATGTGATTTTTCCTATTGATGAAAGAAGTGCAAGATTTTTATGTGAAGTTATCTATAAAAATTAACATTTTGACAACTAATGATGTTTTTAGTTTTGAATTAGAGCCTTTCTTTGTAGTTCAGGACATCCTTGAACTCATGGAGATCCTCCCATATCAGCCTGGACTACAGATGGCACCATGCTCTGCTGAACTTTCTTGTTTAAAAGCATCATTGCACTTAATTTAATTTAGAGACTGACACTACATTAAAATTTTGCACCTTTTTCAGATGAAAACATTTACTAAATTATTTTCAGGTTCAACTGATAAAAATGGGAGGTAACTTTTCATTGTTTTGACGACAGTCAACATCTACTGCTGCATTTTAGTAGTGAAGTTTGGCCAAACAAAGAATTTCTCAGAATGCTGTCCAAAAATTAATATTTCATTGTGAATTCATGTATTTGTAATACAGCCAATTTAATACACTGTTCCTCTACAATTTGGCTTTTTCTGGCTGGGGAAATAGCTCAGTGGCCTAAGGGCCTGCCTAGCAAACATGAGGTCCTGAGTTAGATCCCTGGTACTGCATATAATGTAGTCCCCAAACCCCAAGTGCTTGTTGCAGGCCTCAAGCTTGGGCATGGTGGCCCACACCACCTCAGTGCTGAGGAGGCTGAGACAGGAGGATCACTACAAGTCTAAACTGCATAGCCAGATCCTGTATCAAATAGAAGATGAATAATAAATAAATAAATAAACAAACTTTGGCCTTTTGATACCTGACTGAAATAGAATTAATGTGTATATAAACTGGAAAAAATCTACTTTTCCAAGATAAATCTACTTTTGATATAAATGACAGAAAAAAAAAAACTTTTGAGATAAAAGGAGCTCTCAAAACACACAAGCTAGTATATATTATTTGAATAACAATAAGATTGTATATAAAGAATATTTTATTTTTTTTCTTCTTTTTAACCAACATTAAATTAAACTTAATAAAAATATCAGAAGTATAAGCTGGAGTCAATCTAACAAGTGCCTCGTCCCTTCCCACAGAGTTTGATGAAGGAAAGCGGTTACTCTTTAGGGGACAAAGGCCTTGAGACATGATTGCAAGTTTTAATAATAGCTATTATGATATGCCTTCATCAAAAGCTCTTTGACAAAGCATAATCTAAAGTAGGTACGATTTTCATATGTCTTGAAAATTTCAGAGGGCAAGACTGGCTTCTCTTCACTCCTCAAAGGCAAAACTTCATTGGCCACGGTAAAAGAACTTCAGGGGGTTTCAGTAAAATTACAAAATCATCTCAGTTCTTAAGTTCTAAATAAACATTTCTATTGAATTGATTACTTTTCTATTGTTGTTGGAACAAAATATTAACACCAAGCATTAAGGAACAAAAGATTTGGGGCCGGGGAGATGGCTCAATACAATAAGTGCTTCCCTGGCAAGCTCAAGGTTCTGAATTCAGTCCCTTTGGTTCCAGCAAAGAAAAAAAAAAAGGAACAAAAGATTTATTTTGTTTGTAATTAGTGATGTTTCAGTCTGTACTCAGCTGGGCTCCAAGACAGAGTGGCATGTGGAAGAGGGCAGCAGCGCACTGTGGCAGAAAAAAGCACAACAGCCGGAACCAAAGGGAGGAGCAGCAGCAGTGACAATGGAGCGCGAGTCTCGCTGCCTTAGATGCATTCAGGCTGCTCACCCCAAGGATCCCAGGACTGGATCACGAATTAATCACTAGGCACCAACCATAATAGTTACAAACACAGGATGTTTATTCCTAACTTTAATTTCTATCAGCTGCTAGTACTATGACTTGCATTGTACTCAGCTCTAAATTTTACATGTAAAACAGTTGTGTTTTTAATCAATAAATACATACTTTTGTTTTTATAGATTTGACAAACAATAAGAATTTTTTCTCTCCTATTTTTTTGTATTTTAGGGAAGGCTCTACTGGGTCTCATTACTAGATTGGACATGTATTGATCCGCCTGTTTACAGCCTCCAAGAGCTGGGATTACAGGTGCATACCACCACACCCTTGCTCAACTGCCTTCTCAGGGTGCCCCAGGGGCCGAGCTGGCACAACAGGCCCAGGGAGCAAACCCTGGCCCCTGCGCCTGCTTGCAGGTGCGCTGATCCACTGAGCTATTTGGCGGGCCCTGATAAATGCATTTTAATAATATGTCTGTATCCCAGAAAAAAAAAACTTGATCTCTGAAATATTTATGTCCATTTTGCTTTTTAGTTGTTTTAATTAGGAGCAAAAATTACATGTGTTTACATTGGAGAGCATGATGTCTTGAAACAAACATTGCGACCAGACAAAATCAAACCTCTTAACATATGCATTTTCTCATTACTTTTTGTCAGTACCTTGAAAATCTACGTTAGGAATTTTTAAATACATTACACAATGTTTTAATTCATGTTGTACACTTGTTTTTTCTTTTATTATTCCTGCAAACTCATGCAAATTTTGTATTCTTTGGTCAAAATCTTCCTCCAGAAGCAAGACTCGTCAACCCCTGGTAAGCACCGGTCTACTCTATTTGTATGAGTTCAGCTTCCTCGGGTGGTTCGTGCTCCAGCTGTCTTTCCGGGTCAGGCATAGGGGTTGCGCTTCGCATGCTATCTTCCAGTTCTTTTCTTCTTGTTGAAAATGGGAGTATTCCTTTCTTTAGGTGTAACGGTTGATGTGTCAACTATGAAGTTTAGAAAGTTAGCTAAGCAGGGAGCCAGGTCCATCATACTGTAAACAGCCTGAGCTTGTGGAAGAGGAGGGCACGAGATGGGTGGGCATAGCCAGTGCGCAACGTAAGGGAGGAAAGGAGTCCGCTGCTGTTCCTTTTTCTCTTGCTGCTTTTGCTGCGACCTGGACCTGCAGCCCTCTGCCATGTGCTGTTCATAAATGAACAGCTATGAACTAAAACTTCCACAAACTTTGAGCTAAATAATCCTTTGCTCCCGCAATTTTTCACTTAGATTATTTCATCTTAGCAACAAGAGAAATGTAACTGAGATATTAGTGATGAATAGAGTTCCATTTTATAGCCTGCATTTTTCTGCACTTACCTATTGATGACAATTAGTTCGACAACACAGCTTGTGTAATATACTGCAGTGAATAAGGAGCACCGGGGTGATCAACACACAAAGCACCCAGGGACAGAGCTGGTGCGGCCTGTGGAGCCAGGCATCAAACATTGGCCCCACGCTCAGTTGCAAGTGCTTAGTCCTCTGAGATATACTGCTGGCCCTTACAGTTGAAAAGGAGCTTGCTCAGGATGCCTTTAAGAGCAGGTCTGCTAAGGTATGAGGTTCTGGGTGGGGATCAAACTACAGTATCCTGTGCCTGATTGCATTTGCATTAGCAGGCACTTAAACTACTGAGACTAATGGGCAGGCTCCCTCTTTTCCAGCTTTTTAACCCTAAACCATCCTTTGTTTTACTAAACTTTTTTAATGCATTTGATACAGGGTCTCACTGTGCAGCTAGGACTTGCAGTGATCCAACTTTTTTCAGCCTCTCCAGTGCTGGAATTATAGGCATGTGCCACCATGCTCGACCTTGGTGGCCAGCTCAGCATGTCCTCAGTAAGTAGGGCCAGCCTGGCATCTGGTGCTAGGGATCAAACAGCAGTCCCTGTGCTTGCCTAAGCAGACTCCTAGTCCACTGAGCTATCTCAGCAGCCCTAAATTTTTCTTTTCCAAAGTTCTTTTCTGGGAAGGGTTTAAGATCATGGTAAGCTGTGTCTTTTGCAAAGCAGAGGTGTAGCATGATGTGGAGGAGCAGTCTGTCCATCCTTGGGTGCAACAGAACTGTGCTACATGCAGGCTTGTTAGGTTACTTTTTATCATGAGTGATAAGTATTTTTATTTTAAGGTTTATATTATGACATGACATTTTATCTTATTGATGAAATGATATATGATATTGCATGGATGTACCTCGAACAGCAGCATTCCGGTAAGAAAGTATTTATGAAAATGACTTCCAAATAATGAGCCTATTAACATAACATAATTAGTAGTATCCAAAGGTTAAACCTAGTTGTATAGGATAAGTATAGATGAAACAATGAATGCAGTTTAAAATCTACTTTTATTATTGTGTCTGAGAAGTAACAGTAAAAGTAAATGTTATACATGTTGCATGAAGTTTATAATTATTTTAAACTCCAAGCAATTTACTATACAAAAATGTTTGTAAATAGGTGCTATAAAATTTTACTGTTATTCAATCTGGCTCTATTGCCTTTCTATGAAGAGACATATCTAATTTATTTTGACATATTTGAATTCAATATATTTGCAAATCAGTACCAGTTAAAGAGCTGTTTTATGTCTATAATGAGGAAACTTAATAAAAATGAGAAGAAAAATACACATTCACTGGAACACTTTCTAATCATAACCCTGGGATAATTTTGTCAGAGTAATCTGCACATTTAAATGCAAAAAGTTGTTAAAACAATGAATCAGAACAGAGACCTCAGCTTTCCCAGAATTCTTAAGTCAACTCACAGATATTCAAAACAAAAACAACAAAAATTATAAAGGACTAAATGGTTAGATATCACTTTCTACATATCTTCTAAAGAATATATACTATTAAGAGTATCAGGTCAAATTCACACTAAAATCCTTAAAGTTCTAAGAGCAAGACTCAAAGAGTTTTGCCTACAACTTTAAAGGAAAAAGTGTAACTGGTTATTTGTATATATGTATATTTCTGCACTTCTTTTTTCTTATGTCTTAGTCATTATCTCTCAAATTTTAACTCTAAAATCTGCTGAAGAAATTTATTGAATTTGTCACATTTCAAAATCTGCTTAAAAATTCTAACTCTGTAGACTTTCAAAGGCAGACTCAGAAATAGCATTTGTATAATGTTCTCAGGTGATAACTGAAAAACCACATCATGTGTTCTGGGGTTGGGAGTAATTGTAGCTTAAAGCCTAGAGCTCAAAGAGCCAGAGGCAGCTTATGAAATCACATGGTTATTCTCCTGAGAATAGAAAACTTCCTGAACAGAGAAAGTCAGAGCCCTAGCCACCCTCAACAACCGTCCCAGTCACCTGCTAAATGTGTATTGACTAAGATAGCCCGAACGTTTCCCTGCGGTGAAGGCTCTTCCGGTGCTTTTCCTCCTGGCACCAGTCCCTCAGCTTCCTTTCCTTAGAGTCGTAGGAAAGCTTGAAATTGTTAATACTTTCTCTGCCTTTCCAAAGAGCCTGCCAGGTTTCCAGTTTAAGAATGAGTTTTGTCAATGTCCTGGGAGTTTTCTCTTTGAAAGGAAGACATCTATCTACACTTTCACCTAACACTATCTCCTGGTTTTCCTGAGAAGGTCCTAGCTGTTTGTTTTATTACTCCAATTGGAAAAACTACCTACAGTCATGAAAGTAGTGGGCATTTGGCTTTTCCTCAAGTTAGACCAATTGAGAAATGCCACGGATGGCCTTTTATCCTTTTAGGATAGCCCTTGACAACTCCTTAGTGACTCAGGCCTAGTCCTCTTATTAGTAGAGCTGAGTTCAGACTATCCTCTCTTCTCTTCTCTTCTCTTCTCTTCTCTTCTCTTCTCTTCTCTTCTCTTCTCTTCTCTTCTCTTCTCTTCTCTTCTCTTCTCTTCTCTTCTCTTCTCTTCTCTTCTCTTCTC